>QFDD01003362.1:0-21395 GCA_006871305.1 Vachellia collinsii | reverse complement strand
GTGGGGACGATGAAGATGAAGAAGCACAAGAAGAATTTCGAAGGGCCCAAGACGTGGAGAATCTGCACAGTAGTATGACTCCTCTATTGAGCTGATCAATTCCCTTCTCTATACCTTTTTCTTTTTTGCCCCCTTTTTTGGGTTGAATATAAACATTTTCGTTTAACACGTTTGTGTAGACAAATATCTAATTTTTTATGCTTGATAATTGTAGAGTTTTCAACTGTATTGAAGATTTGACTCTTTATTATTAACTACTTGTATCCCAGCTTTGGTTTGTTCTTGCCATCTTGGTAACATTTCCCCCCTGAAATGACTGATTCTGAAGGAAATTGTAACTGTTAAGTTATGCAGAGATAGATATTGCGAGCTTTGGAGTCCCGTTTGATTCTCTGTTCCAAGTTGTTTCTTGTTATAGTATCATAATTATGTTCCAGGAAATGAAACTTTGAGAAGTTCAAAGCCTTTACAAACGTTTAAATAGGAAATATTGCAGATAGGCTCTTCAAAATTGAACATTGATTTTGCCTATGCTGCAATAATTTATCTGATTAACCCCGAAGCTTCAATCTGTCTGTTACTTGTTGGTATATATACTCTTGGTTCACAACATGGTAGGTACTGCGGAGAAAAACGAATTTGGACTCTCTGATACCAACTCCTTTTTGAACTGAGAGAGACAGAGAATGTGTGATTCAAATAGGTGAAGACGATTCTCTTTTGAGAGAGAGAGAGTGAGAGAGTGATACAAATAGGTGAAGATGCTCTTAATTTGGAAATATATAGTTTATAAATTTAGGGGATACAAACCCAGAGAAGAACACAACCGCACCCTTAATTTTGTTCACTTGGTGGACTGTGCGTGATAGTTGTGGGAAAAACCATTTCCTTCAAAATAGTTCTCAAGTGAAGGTTTGTTCATGAAGTTGACACCTGAGTGATCATTTTGTTTGAAGTGTCAGATATTAAATTTTAAATGTTTGATGAAATAGTTTTATTACCATTGTTATAAGGGATTCGGACTTGTTAAATCTGTAAGATTTTTTAAGTAAATATTCTATTATAATTTGTTACCAAGGCAGCCCAGATGCATCTGCTGATATATGCTGCTTCATGTTTTAGTGTCTAACCACTTGTGTCATTGAGAAGAGGGATTGAGAGAGAATTTGATCGCTAAACAAAACATTCTTGAAACTGATAGGGACGAAATATGGACGACGTTTATTATTTTCATTATATAGCAATTTGAGAGAATATAAATTCGGTATTAAATTGTAAAAATCTTACTCTTATTTACTGATATTAATCTTAATGGAAAATACAAATCATGAATCCCATTTCTCCCCCTTCAATTCTTTAAAGACGCTTGGAATTTGCTTCGGGAAAGGTACACAGCGAACAGTTGAAGACATTTGTAGTGAACAAATCAAAAGATGGACGCTTTTGCCGCAAACCTCATCGATCTATTGAGCTCTCTCCCATTGCTGAAGAATTAGGATGGATTTGGAATTTCAAAGATGATTTGGAGGACATGAAGATAACCATGTGGATAATAAGAGCTGTGCTTGGTGATGCGCGGAGAGAAAGGTTACAAATCTCCAAGTTAGCGACTGGCTGCATCAATATTTTCTGAACCGGACCAGACGGTCGATCCGGTCCCGCCGTTGACTAGGTGTAAGGGACGTTCATTTTCTTCCTCGGATGTCTGAAAATTTGAGCCAGATTGGACCGCCATTAGTCCGTAGAAGCTATTTAAAAGCCGGGCAATTAGAAGAGAACCGGTCGATTCTGGAGTTCAAGGAAAAATTAGAGACATAGACATGACTGAAAACTAGATGAAGACAGCCAAAGATGTAAATTTATTCTTCTCCAAATCAAATCAAGTTTTGCATCGGCCTAAATTGCCTCACGAGCTCAAAAAAATCATTAAGAGACTCTTTATGCATGTTGCTAAAGTTAAGAATGATTTGAAATTTATTGAATCCCTTCCAGAAGCCCCCATTCTCTACGGGGAGCGAGAAACATATACTCTTTATGATAGAACATGAAGTTATTGGGAGGGAGGAGGAAACGAATTGTACTCTAAGTTACTAATTGGATGCTAATTAATTATGGTAAAGACAATGTCTCAGAACTAGTACTTCAGTAGTTTTCATTTTTGGAATGGGAGGATTAAGAAAAAGACTGCACTTACTCAACTTGTTACAACAATCTAGCCATTCAAAATTATTTTGAACCAACAAGAAGAAGGGGCTAATCCCTTAATTTAGTTATGACAAACCAAGATTTAAATCTTTATTATGAGATATACATAATTAATTGCTAACAGTGCTTCAAACATGATTGTTTATAAAAGGAGAACATGTGCTTTAGCAAAAAGGAATTATTTTGAGCTGAAAATGTGATGTTTGTGTCTGATGAAATCTGAGCTTCTTCGACTGTCAAGTTTTTCATAGTCTTTCCCTATCAAAATATGAAGATATTTTAAAAAGACACGTAAAGCATCTCTTCTGTTGTTCTTTTTCCTCTTATCTAATCCTCCATTACTATTTTCATAGAACTAAACTTCAGCCTCTACTTGGATGGACAAAAAAGTTGAGAGGAAAGAGGATGGGAGGAAAGAAAATGGAGAGAAGAGAAAAGTTGAGAGAAAACATTTATCATTAATATTGTTTGGATGAACGAGAGAAAACAGAGAAAAAAGGAAAATCGGTAAATAGTTGAATAATTAAAATATCTTTAAATGAAAATCTTTTAATAACTAATTGAGTAAATAAAGTATTCTTAAAATATATAAAGTATAATAGCAAATTAAATATGATAATGAAAAATTATATTAACATTAATATCATTAAATAATTTAAAATCAAATTATTTATTAAGGATATGTTTTTATGTTATTATATTTCAAAACAAAATAATTTAGATAAAAATATATCATATTTTTAAGGTTACGAGGTTTTAATAAACAATTAAAAAATAAATTAGATATTATAATATATTTTAAAGATTATCCTTCTAAAAAAAGAAAATTATAATCAGGATTTTAAAAAATTTAGATGCTAAATTTAATTGTTTAAAACAAAAAAGTAACAAAGAGCATGTGAGTAGATAAGGAAAAATAGTTTTATCTCTATCTTCTCACCAACTTTTCCTTCCTCCCATTTTTTTTCTCACATACAATTAAGGAAAAATTCATTCTTCTCCCATTTTCTCTCCCAATTTTTTTTCTTCCTCTTTCCCTTGTAAATAAAATTGTTTTTACAGTGCACGTAATCATTTAACTGTCTGCTTTCCAATAACATTCCATTGGACCAATTAAAATCGTCAAAAATTCATAAATCTTAAAAAGCGCGCGCACGCACGCACACGCATATGTGTGTGTGTGTGAGAATCGTTTTATCCTTTTCTCTCTCCAACTAGTAGCCTTGCACAAGTTATTTGTTATAAGTGGTGAAAACAATTTGGTCCTTAACTCTGTTGAATGAAGGAAGCATCAGACGTTCTTTTGCTCTCATGAAGCATTCAAAGCAAGGCTACATACGCATGCGCGCGCGTGCTTGGTTCTGGAAGGTAAGTCACATATCACGCAGCATTTATTCATATCACTCTCCTCATACAAATCCCATCAGTTACATTATTTTCCATCGGAATAACCAATGGAATTCATTGTCGAGAGAGTCATTGAGCTATTGGGCTCTTCGGCTGCTAAAGAACTTGAGATCATTTGCAACTTCAGAGATGACTTGGAGAGCATGAAAAGTTTGGTCACAGCAATCAAGGCCGTACTCCTTGTTGCAGAGCAAAAGGCCACGAGAAGTCATCAATCAATCATTGGCTACAAAAGCTGAAAGATTTGCTGCTTGATGCAGAAGACTTGTTGGATGCCTGCTCAGCTGAAGAGCTTGGTAGGTAAGTGATGACCAAAGACTTAAAAATGGCAAAGGGGGTACGTATATTCTTCTCCAAATCCAATCGAATTGTCTGTGCTGCTAAAATGGGTCGCGAGATCAAGGTTATCAGGAAGAAACTTGATGGCATTTTCTATGATAAGAACAATTTGCATCTGAGTGAAATCTCTCCCAATGCTTCCATTGAGTCTAATGACAGGAGGCAAACCCACTCACTTGTGAGGGAGGAAGATGTTGTAGGGAGAGAAGCAGAAAAGAAAAGTCTTGTTAGCACCATTTTAGAGTCTAATGTGAAAAATAACGTTTCAGTAGTAGCCATAGTTGGGATTGGTGGATTGGGGAACGCTACACTTGCTCAACAGGTCTATAACGATGAGGCTGTGAAAAAATATTTTGAGTTAATAATGAAGTGGGTTTGTGTGTCTGATGAATATGCAGAATTTAAGACTAAGAGAATAGCTCAAAACATCATTGGGCAGGAATATGGTACGATGGGGAAGTGGCACAGGGTTTAAGAAAAACTGTGATGGTTCCTTCAACGGAAACACAGCAGCAGTAGGATTAATATGCAGAGATGATAAGGCAAAGTTTATCTGGGGCTTTGCAGACAACGTAACAACTGAATCTGCTGTAGTAACTGAGATATTGGTTGTTAAGAAAGCTATATGTCTGATAAAAGAGTTGGAAACAAGGAAGGTGGTGGTGGAAGTAGACTGTGCAGAAGTTTTTTGGTGTTGTATAAAAAAGTCAATGGAAGGGATTGATTGGAGAGGGTGTTGGGAGATGCAGGAAATAATTGAATCACTAGATAATTTGGAGGAAACAGAAGTGTCCCTCGAATATATCAAGAGAGGGAAATAAAGCAGCAGATTGGATTGCTATCAATTGTAACAAAGAGGTGTGCCCAATAGGGTGGGTGCAAAGGCCATCACCTCTTTCAGACCGAATCCTGATCAAGGATGTGCAGCTGGGTAGCGAGGCAGAAGAAAGGGAGAATGAAGTAGCTGAGAGAACAATAGCTGGTGAGGGTACTGCAGAAAGGAATGGAGTTGGATGAGACTTGAAGCACTGCAGCTGCGCTGGGTACTGAATAGGAAACTGTCTGTTAATTAGCTTTATTGTTGTCGTCGTTTTCAGTTCAGTGAGTTTTACTACTGTGAGTTGTGAGTTAGGTTGTAAAATCTAGGTTTGCTTGAGAGTTTCTTGTGGCTTAGTTTGATGAACTTGTGTGTTAACTTGTAACCATAGGTTTTTTAGAGAGTTTTATTTAGCTTTAGCTATTTAGTGTGTGTACTAATTTTTTTTGTGATTAATAAAATTGACTCATTTGGTAAAGAAAAAAAAAAGGCTTGAATTGTTAAGCCTCTTGAGGGAGGGAAAAAGGGAAGCATGATCATTGTGACCACGCGTAGTGAGAAAGTGGCACAAATAATTGGCACAAATTGATGAATCTTTTCGCTTAGATGATTTGGATTTTGTAAGTTCCTCAGAGCTATTTTGTAAAGTGGTCTTTAGGGATAGGAAAGAATCTGAGAATCTAATTTTGTCAATAGAAGGAAGGTGAAGATTTATCCAAAGTCACTCTCAGTCAAGATGTTTTGGTCTAATTTGTGATCCTGCAACATCACTTCCAAAACACCTGCGTGTATTGGCTCTTAGAAATGAAACACTTCAAATTCCAATGAGCATATGAGACTTGAAGCAGTTGAGGCATCTTGATTTAACTAGGAGTCTTGAACTTAAGAAGCTCCCACGAGGAATTACAAGATTGCATAACATGCTGACCGTAATACTTAAGCAGTGTCAAAATTTAATAGAATTGCCCAAAGATATGAAGAGATTGGTAAGACTTAGACATCTTGAATTGGATGGTTGTACAAAATTGAGGTTCATGCCATGTGGTCTAGGATGTTTTGATGAATCTCCAAACATTGACGAGATTTGTGGTCGACAAAAGGAGAAGTGGTGGTGCAAGGATAAGTGAGTTACGTGATCTGATTTGGTTGAGAGGAGGATTGAAAATTCAAGGATTAGAGATGCAAAGGAGTAATATTAAGGAGGTTGAGTCATCTATGTATAATTTTATATATAATTTTTTTTAAAAAAAACTAGCAACTTTTAATTTAAACAAATATTCATATATAATCTCCAAAGAACCATCTAGAGATGATGGCTCTTCTTCCTTTTTTTGTTCTTTTTATTGTGAGAAAAGCAAAATAAGAATTCTCATCATTACCATAATCATTAACATTCTGAAATTGGTTTAACGGAAATACCAAGTGCCTGTGGAAAATAAATGCTTGAATCCATGCCCAAAAACAGTGCACATATTTAATAACCAACATCACCTGGAATAACGTTACATTTAATAAGTGAATACAAGTATTTAGTTAAAGAAATCATTAACTAATTGTTAACATTTATTTAGTTAAAAATGGTAAATATGTGAAAAAAGTGAATACGTTGTAAAAGGGGCATCGTAAATATTGAGTATATTTACGGTTTATGAAAGGGACAGGTGGTGGAGTAGTGCATTGGCTTGATGGTGAGGAATGAAGACGAGAGTGACAGATGTCTTGGAGGGGAACACAAGGACGCATTCAGACATTGTTAGAACGTAGGCCCAACCACTTTGTATGTGTGGCCCATTTAATCGTTTTGGGCTTATAGCATTCTTTGTTCTTTTGTGCACTCACTATGTAAATAAAGATCTCAGACCTAACCTGGTGGGTTGGCGTGAGTGGTAAGTACTCTCGTTCCTTAAGCAAGTGGGCAGGGGTTAGTCTCACCTGACACGCGGGCCAGCTGTCAACCCCTTAAATGGACTTCAGTACAGCGAGGGATTAGTCTCACCTGACACGCGGGTGGGGATACCCTGGACAACCAAAAAAAAAAAAGATCTCAGACCTGAGGAAGGCACGTTGCCCTAATCAATTCCTCTGACAACTTTTCTTGATTTTAGATTCTAACATGAAGGGGGCCTCTAATTGTCATCAAACGCGTTAAACGTGAAGTACTACTGTACTTTTTTTTTTTTTGGACTGAAAAGTACTACTGTACTTTTAGTCAATTAAAAAACAAAATAATTATGATTAGCCCACTTAAAAAAAATCAATGAATCAAAGGGGAATTACTATAAAATCCCATACAAAAGAATTAATATCAGAAAGGTTCCAAAAAGTTGTCAAAGTGAGTAATTTAAGTTGTCAATGGGACCTTTCTAATATTAATTCTCTTATATAAGATTTTATAGTAATTCTCCCATGAATCAATGGAGGGTGAGGCATGAATGAACCTGGTTATTATTTACAATATAAACGAGAAATGACACAATAAAAGTTGATTCCTTTTATCATCTACAAAATCAATGCGCAACTGCAGGGTTGTTTGTCTATGACTTAAGAAAGTGATTTTCTATGACTTTCGCAGAAGTTACGCACACAATATTCGGGGTTTGTTTGGCAATCATTTAAAAAGCACTTTTACGTTTGAGACAAAACTTCTCCCACATACTTACCTCGAATTGCGTAAAATCACTTAAAAAAATTATTAGCAGACATACCCTAGAACTTTGCTTTCTGGTTTTCTTCTATTCTCATCTTGTTACTCATCAATCTACTCATTTCCGTACCAAAGAACACGCTCTGTGAATTCCCCTCAAGGTGCCCATGTTGCAACGGTAAAACCAAAGTGACGTGGTTTAGCCAGCCGATTCTTCAATGCATTTACAAATTCTAAATGGAACAGTCATAATAATAATAATCAAGATAATTAGAGAAGTATTGAATGTACTTGTCAAGAGGTTTTAATAAAACAAGTGATAATTAATATCGCTCTACCAAGTTAACAAAAAGATGCATAGTATACTGAATGCTGCTTACCTAATATAATTAATTTCATCTAGTCTTGTACTTGCACAGTTGAATGGGGTGTGTGTGATGGCGTTGAGCATTATCCTGATTTAGTTAGTTGTTCATTATTTTGAAAAGTTCTCTTAATATATTAGATCTGAATCGTCAATATTTGATTTTGAATTATTCAACTCTAATTTTTTTTAAAAAATAGCAATTCTTTATTTAAGCAAATATTCATATAATCTCTAAATAACCATTTAGAGATGATGGATCTTTTACCTTTTTGGGTCTTTTTATTGTGAGAAAAGCAAAATGAGAATTCTCACCTTTACCAAAATCACTAGCATTCCCAAACTTTTTTAATGGAAATACCAAGTGCCTGCGGGTCATAAATGCTCCAATACTTACCCAAACAGTGCACATATTTAATAACCAACATCATCTTGAATATAATTACATCTAGCAAGTAAATACAAGTATTTAATTAAAAGAAATCATTAACTCATTGTTAAGATATGTTTAGTTAAATGGATTACGAGACAAGTATAAGAAAATATTTTATCTTAATTTATGTGAATATATTTTAAAAGGGGCCTTCGTTCATATTGAGTGTATTTAGGGTTTATGAAAGGTAGAGGGAGTGAGCTGTTGAATGTGGCTTTCACAAAGAGAAAAAGAGACGCAGGTGGTGGAGCAGTGCATTGGCTTGAAGGGGAGGAATGAAGACGAGTGACAGATGGCTTGGATGGGGACACACGGACGCGTTCGGATATGATGTGGGCCTCAAACGCGTTATGATTAGCCCAAGCCCACTTCAATCTAACATGATAATATTGAATATTAAACAGCAGTGTAAAAATAAAATATATAATTTAAATAATTTCCATTTTTTACTCACTCGTGTTGATTATATCCATCAATTTCCCGCTCAATACGGTCATGAGTCTTCAACATGGTCAATTAACTCAGGTTTTATATTTTCCCCCACTTATTCACCATAGAATAAAAATGTCGTTTTGTGTTCAAGAAAAAATATTTACAGTTCAATAACTCTATCTTTTTTTCCCCGATTGTGCATGGTCTATGCATAAATGTTTAGTTGACTTCAAAATTAAAGAAATTCATTTAAATATTATTCTTCGGATCGGGTAAATATTTGTTTAGATTCTAGTAAACTTACATGGATCGGGTCTATCATCTCATCCTTAGAGTGGGGAATTAGGGCCGACCCTATAGGGCTTAGGGCCTAAACGGGCCCGGCCCGCGGGCTTGAGGCCCTTTTTACTTTTTTTTTTTTACAAAATACAACATTAATTTTAACACCAATACAATTCCCCTACTCAAAAACATAGAAAATCATATCTAATTATTTAAATAACTACATCGATAATAATAAATACTCTGAAGATCTTAAACTTAAGTTCACAAATTATACAATATAAGCTTCTTTCTTCATCAATCTTCATCACTATCTCTAATTTAAAGGACAGTTAAATTTGACTGAGCTTCATTAAGAATTGGCGTAGAAGGCTCTACTTCAGCGAGGTGAAAAATATCAATAATTTTATTCGTAACACCACCACCACCACCATCATTTTCGGTCTTTGGCAAAGTAGGACATGATAATTATTTTTAGTAGTAGTCAAATGGTTTATAATTAGAAGTAAGAAGACGTTTAAATGTTATTAATGTAATAATTAAAATGATAGAATAAAGGTTTACATTCATTCCCCAATTTTACTATTCGACATCTAAGTCTGTCGATCATGGGCCAGCCCATGTGTCACATATATGTTTAACATATTTTCACTTTATTCAAATAGTTCGAGTTAAAATAATACATTTTTAATTTTGGCCTTTAAAAAGTAGTTTGTATGTGGCAAACAACATAACAAGTTTGATATTAAAATTGGAAAGAATAAGAATTAAAGGAGTGAAAATATATATGTGTCTTGTGTTTGTCTTTATATAGCACATTCAATAACTGAAAATAAGTATTTGACTTGAAAAGATTTCTTTTACAATTTGAAGGAAAAGAGAAAGTTGTTATAATATAATACATTAGATAAACGGTAAGAAAAATATAGGAAGAATAAAAAATGTTTAAAGTAAAAAAAAAAAAGTTGGAGGGCCTAAACGGGCCGGCTATTTTAAGCCCGCGGCCCTACAGGGCCGGCCCTTTTAGGCCCGACTCCCTTTTTTTACTCTAAATTACAGGCCCGGCCCTCGATTTAAACGGATTCAATCGGGCCGGCCCGACGGGCTCAGCCCATTTTCCCGACTCTTCATCCTTATCATTTACCAATCATGTTTTGTTTTTTTTTTCTTCAAAATTTTCACACCTGCCTTTTCTTTTAAATTATTGTATAATGTATATGTTATTTTCAGTTTAATTTTTAATGTACACATTTATATCCGAATTAAGATATACGTTCGTTTGGGAAGTTTTCATTCAGAAAAGATATTGCTATGAAAGCTTTTTTGGTGTATAATATTACCCTAAAATTGTTAAAATGAAGAACTTTTTTATTTTAATTTTAAAAATATTGTCAATCAATGTCCATTTCTTAACGGGATGGGACAACATTGTTACGTTTTAAAACTTATGAGGTAATAAAATTTTTTTTTGAGACAATATTGAACCAAAAAAAAAAATTCCAATACAATATTACTTCTAGACAAAAAAAAAGAGGATAAATTTACATCTTAACGCACAATAATAAAAAAAAAAAAGCATGATTAGGAAATAGAGGAGATCCAAGAGTGCTTGGTCTAGCAGTGGATGAATCCCATTTTGTTAAAGAAGAGCCTATGGAGAGGTATCCTGGCTGCAAGTCTTTTATCTGATCAATGGATTATTCGAAAAACTGACTGTATGAACAAATTTTAGTAAAAGAAAAATTGAAAAATAGTTTTCAGGTTACCAACAGCTAAAAAAAATAAAAGAAAAAAAATTATGACTACTGCCCTGAGCACAAGGGGATCAAAAGAAATTTTATTGATGAAGTCGTTGGAGTAAGGTAGAATTCAAAGTGAATTTAGAGTATGAGATGGATGAGAAATTTCAAAGTGAGAAGTTGTATAGAATGAAGTTTCCATGACTTTCGCAGAAGTTACGTGCACAATAGAAAAGTCATACACACACACCCAAAGTGGAACTTTGCTTTCTCGTTTTCTTCCATTCTCATCTTGTTGTTGAATTTAACTCGTCAATTTACTCAATTATGTACCAGAGAACACGCTCTGTGACTTTCCCTGAATGTGTCCATATTACAACGGTAAAGCCAAAATGACGTGGTGTGGCACCACTCTTCAATTTGAATGAGCATTTATAAATTCTAAATGGATAGATAGTAAGAGCAAAAATCAAGAGAAATAACCAAACATTGAATATGTTCGTCCAAAAGATTTTAATAAAGTAAATGATAATTGGATCAACAAATATGAATGAAGATTCCAATGATATCACTAATTTAATATGAACGCAAAAGTGGAGTTGCTAATTATATTTTGTGTTCAAAGACGTAACATTCTAAATTTTATTTTGATAGCTTAATTATAATTAAGAAACAATCATTTGTAATAAAAAATTTACCAGATAATTACTGAAATTTAAACGGGTTCACTGTGAGAATAAAACATAGAAATAGTAATAAGTTTTATTATTTTTTTTTGCTAAAAAAATAACTGAGAAGAAGAAGAAGAAGCCAAATAAATAAATAAAAAAAAGTTCCGGCAAGCTGAGAGGAAAAGAAAAAGACAGTGTCTGCAAGCTCAAAGAAAAGAAAGAAAAGAGGGAGGGAGGGAGAAGAAGGTGGCAGTCACGTGGGTCTCTTTCTTCTCCCCATTTTGGATCTGCAGCAAACGAGGGAGGAGAAATTTTTCTCCGTCTGTATGTGCCTCTGTTCCCATCCTTTGAGATATTTTCAGTTAATTAAAATAGTTTCATTTCACCCGATTTTCTTTATAAAAGCTATTACATATATTTTTATCTTTTTAATAGTGGTAATTTTATGTTAATAAGAGAAAATTTTTAGAGTTAGTTTTTTGAAAAGTTTTGAATTTTGATATTATAAAACTGTAAGAATGTAGATGAATGTTAATAGATAATTTTAATCAGTTTAAATTTTTGATTTAGTTGTTTTATTATTTTATAATGATTTTTTTAAAATAGACCCAACAATTGAGATTTTTGGACTATTTGGTCAATTAAAATTTTGTTAAACAATATATTTGGATTGCTGTGAGTGCTTTTGGTGTTTTAAACGGTTTAAATTATTGGAAAAATTTAAAATTTATTAAATAACAATTTTATATTGAAAATCTAAATTTTAAATTGCGGATTTTGTACAATAATATGTATTTGGTGTTAACTTATAATTTAAATGAATTATTTGAGTTATGAAAAGTACAAAATTGAAGTGAGAATAAGTTATTATTACGAGTATGACTTTAGAAAGTGATTTTCTATGACTTTCGCGGAAGTTACGCACACAATAGAAGAAAAAACACATACACCAACCCATAATAGTAGAACTTTGCTTTCTGGTTTTCTTCTATTCTCATGTTGTTGTTAGATTTAACTCATCAATTTACTCAATTCGTTACCAGGGAACATGCTCTTTGACTTTCCCTCAAGGTGCCCATGCTGCAACGGTTAAATTTCAATAACTATCTGATAAATTCTTTTATCTCAAATAATCAATTTTTAATTATAATTAAGTCATCAAAATAAAATTTAGAATGTTACATCTCAAAATATGAACATGAGCTCCATTTTTGAGTTGAGATTAAATGTTATTTGCTTTATCTAAACCTCTTCACAAGTCCTTTGTTATTATGGTTTAACCGCTGCAACATGGGCACCTTGAGGGGAAGTCACAGAGCTTGTTCCCTGGTACGGAAATGAGTAAATTGATGAGTTAAATCTAACAATATGAGAATAGAAGAAAACCAGAAAGCAAAGTTCTACCATTATGGGTTGGTGTATGTGTTTTTTCTTCTATTGTGTGCGTAACTTCCGCGAAAGTCATAGAAAATCACTGTCTAAAGTGACAACTCATTCCATCTCTTGTAAATATCATTATCACTATCAAGATGAAATTTGTGTGGGTAAGGTATTGCGCATTGGTTTTATAGATAATAAAAGGTCCACTTTAGCTATGTGCCAAAAAAGAAAAAGGAAACCACCTTAGCTTTTTAAAAGCAAGTTGCAAGATGCTTACAACCCAACTAAAAAATCATTATTTAAAAATATGATAGTTAGAATATTAATTTTATTTTAGATTTTATACCTATTAAAATAAGTTTAATCATAAAAATAAAATAAAAAAAAATCAAAACTGGACTATTTGGAGTGGCTCTTCCGCATTAACCCACAAGATTATTATGCATAAGGATGCGTGTTGAATGTGGTTTTGACGAGGAGAAAAAGAGACGGGTGGTGGAGTGGCTTGACGGGGAGTGGTTTTGACAAGATTATCTATTTTTTTTGTTTTCCGATTGTGCATGGTCTATACATATATGTTTAATTGACTTTAAAATTAAAAAATTCACTTAAATATTATTCTTCGGAGATTATATATGAATATTTGTTTAGATTCTAGTAAACTTACATGGACCGAGGTCTATAGTCTCATCCTTCAGAGCAAATGTGAACACGACAACACATTCAATTGTTATCAGACTGCATTGATAAGTTGATTATTAATTTTGATGAATTTTGATGAGTGCATGCACTCAACTGCCATCTACTTCCAGTCACATTCCTTTTAGAAAATGGAAATGTTATACTAATTCTGAAATAAAATCGTATAAATAATTGCTGACAAATATACAATCTAAAGAGTTCATGCATATTTTTAATTTAAAAATCTCTTTCTGTCTCTCTCACTCTCTTTCACACGCAGACACGCACACCCCTCTCATTTTTTGTGGTTATTTATCTTATTTGGATCTCTGCACTAATTTTCCCTGTATACAATGGACCTTGCAAATGATGAAACGGCACATGTATGAATTCTGAATCATCTATTAGTGCTAGCTGTCTATGACCAGGAAAAATATCTTCAGGCGTGTGGTTGAGGGTGTCTTGACTTTTGAATATTTCTGAGAGTTTTGAGGTGCTATTTACCCAAACACACATCAACACATATCTCCCAGCAATTATTCTTGTAACTCTGCTCATACAAGCTCCTTTGAATTTGCCGTCGATTTAACCTATGGAATTCATTGCTGGGAGAGTCATTGGGCTGTTGGGCTCTTTGGCTGCTAAACAACTTGAGATCATTTACAACTTCAAAGATGACTTGGAGAGCATGGAAAGCATGGTCAGAGCAATCAAAGCCGTACTCCTTGATGCGGAGAAAAAGGCCACGGGAAGTCATCTAATCAATGATTGGCTACAGAAGCTGAAAGATGTGCTGCTTGATGCAGAAGATTTGTTGGATGCCTGCTTAGCTGAAGAGCTTGGCAGGAAAGTGATGACCAAAGACATAAAAATGGCAAAGGAGGTATGCATATTCTTCTCCAAATATAATCGAATTGTTTGTGCTGCTACAATGGGTCGCGAGATCAAGGTTATCAGGAAGAGACTTGATGGCATTTTCAAGGAGAAGAACAATTTGCATCTGAGTGAAATCTCTCCCAATGCCTCCACTGAGTCTAATGACGGGAGGCAAACCCACTCATTTGTGAGGGAGGAAGATGTTGTAGGGAGAGAAGCAGAAAAGAGAAGTCTTGTTAGTACCATTTTAAACTCTAATGTGAAAAAAAATGTTTCAGCAGTTCCCATAGTTGGGATTGGTGGATTGGGGAAGACGACACTTGCTCAACAGGTCTATAACGATGAGGCTGTGAAAAAGCATTTTGAGTTAATGAAGTTTGTTTGTGTGTCTGATGAATCCAGTAAATTTAGCATTGAGAGAATAGCTCAAAATATCACTGGAGATAAATATGATACGATGGAACAAGCGGCACAGGGTTTAAGAAAAACAATTGAGGGGAAACGTTTTTTGCTTGTGTTGGATGATGTGTGGAACGAGGACCGTGAGAAATGGCTTGAATTGGAAAGCCTCTTGAGGGGAGGGAAAGAGGGAAGCATGATCATTGTGACCACGCGTAGCGAGAAAGTGGCACAAATAATGGGCACACTTGATGAACCTTTTCGGTTAGGTGATTTGGATTTTATAAGTTCCTGGGAGCTATTCTGTAGAGTGGCCTTTAAGGATGGGAAAGAACCTGAGAATCAAGAGTTGGTAGTTATCGGAAAGGATATTGTGAGAAGGTGTTCTGGAGTTCCACTTGCAATAAGAACTGTTGGCAGCCTCTTGTTCACAGAAGGGTTGGGTGTGAGAGAATGGTCATACTTTAGGGATAATGAACTTGCAAATATGGGTAGTGATAAGGGGAACAAAACCTTTTCTATCCTTAAACTTAGTTATGACCATCTTCCCTCCCATTTGAAAAATTGCTTTGCATTTTGCTCTCTCTTTCCAAAAGATTATTTGATTGAGAGAAAGACACTGATTCAGCTGTGGATAGCAGAGGGATTCATTATTGAACCCTTGGACGAAAGTAGATGCTTGGAAGATGTTGGTGATGACTACTTCAAGCAGTTGCTGTCAAGGTGCTTTTTTCAAGATGTGAGGCGAAATAATTTTGGTGATATAGAGTATTGTAAGATGCATGACCTCATACATGATCTAGCACATTCAATCACTAAAAATGATTGTTACATTGTCACAGGTGATGAAAGGATAGAAGAAGAGAAACTTAGTAATAGGATTCGTCATGTGTCATGTCATTTTGATGGTGACTGGAAGTATCCAATTAATGATGATGCTGTCAGGAAGTTTTTAATTAATGATGTCAAGACAAAAAAAGTTAGAACAATTTTGGTGACATCAGGAGGGTTGCAATGTGGTCTAATTTATGATCATGCAACATCACTTCCAAAACACCTACGTGTATTGGCTCTTGGAATTCAAGAGGATCAAATTCCAAAGAGTATACAAGACTTGAAGCAGTTGAGGCATCTTGATTTAACTAGGAGATTGGATCTTGAGAAGCTCCCACCAGGAATTATTGAGTTGCATAACTTGGTGACTTTAATACTTAATCAGTGTGAAAATTTAATAGAACTTCCCAAAGATATGAAGAGATTGGTAAGACTTAGACATCTTGAATTGGATGATTGTGACAAATTGATGTTCATGCCATTTGGCTTGGGATGTTTGACGGATCTCCAAACGTTGACAAGACTTGTAGTCGACGACAAGAGAAGTGGTGGTGCAAGGATAAGTGAGCTACGTGATCTGAGGTTGAGAGGAAGATTGCAAATTCGGGGATTAGAAAGGCAACGGAGTAATATTAAAGAGGTTGAATCATCAAAGTTCTTGCTTCACATGCCATATCTTTTAGAATTAAAGTTAGTGTGGCCACTATTTCGATTTGAACTATTATTATATACGGAAGAAGAAGTTGAACAAAAAGATGAGATTATTCTAGAAGCTTTAGAGCCGCCTCACACAATCAAAGCACTCTATATTGAAGGATTTGCTGGCCAATGCTTGTCAAAGTGGATATGGAGTACCACATTGCAAACACTATACCTCGAAAACTTCACAACTTTAGCATCACTACCAGAGTCCATTGGAAGTCTCACCTCATTGCAAACACTGCGCCTCGTCAACTGCTATGCTTTGGCATCATTACCAGAGTCCTTTGGAAGCCTCACATCTTTACGAAGGCTAAGTCTGTATCATTGCCCTTATTTAGCATTACTACCAGAGTCTTTTGGAAACCTTACATCTTTACAAGCACTAAGTCTCGAAAATTGTTTTTATTTGGCATCACTACCAGAGTCTTTTGGAAACCTCACAACTTTACAAACGCTCTACCTCAACTACTGCCCTGCTTTGACATCACTACAAGAGTCCTTTGGAAACCTCACAACTTTACAAAAGCTACACGTCGACGACTGCCTTGCTTTGGCATCACTACCGAAATCCCTTGGAAGCCTCACATCTTTACGAACGCTATACCTCGACTGCTGCTATGCTTTAGCATCACTTCCAGAGTCCATTGGAAGTCTCGCGTCATTGCAAACACTTGAGCTTTTAGACTGCTATGCTTTGGCATCTCTTCCAAATTCAATAAAGAATCTCACATCATTGAAACGTGTTCACATTTCTAATTGCACTGCTTTAGGGAAAAGATACGGACAGAAATTAGAGGATGCGGATTGGCCAGGACTTGCTCATATGCTTGATGTTCGAATTCATTAGGTGAATAAATGATCAGTTTCCTTATCATACATTTCAACAAAATCAGGTATTTATCTTTGACTGCGTTCTTCTCTTTATGGATGGTTTCACCAAGCCCTTTTTTCCCTCCTCACTCTTTTTAAACTATTAATGAAGTCAATTTAAGACAATTTGATAACTCTCCAATTTTTAATATATTAAAGATATATTTGGAGAGTTATTAGTATAATTTTAGAAGATTTTGAATTTAAAATAGTAAATCTATCAAGTGGTACATTATTCATCATGATCATATTAGATAACAATAATTGAAAACTTTTTAGGAAAAAAATTAATTTCTTCTTTTTTTATTTATTTTATTATTTGACTTCGAAGAGACTAGAAGAGAAGATCTTGATTTTAGATAAAAGATTGGTTTAATTTTATCTTGGTCTTATCTTCTTTTATCCTTGCACATAAGTACCTGAAGGGAGCGTCACAGAGGGGAGACACATGCAGAGCGAACACACACGGGACACACACGCAGAGGCGTGAGGACGTGGAGAAAAGAAGAAAAAGTCTGAGTGCCGATGGAGGAAAGCAAGAGTGCACCACCTGGGAAGGAGAACTCATTTTCATCATGGGCTTCATCTTTCTTCTTTCTTTGTTTTTTTTATGCTTTTCTTGAATCTGAAAATTATTATTATGGATTTGATTAAAATTAAATGTGGCTAATTCTCTTTACATCTAGAGTAGCTATGAACCGATTTAAAAATTTGAACATGTTTGAACCATTTAATTATGTTTAATTTTAATTTTATTTATTCAGTTTAAATCTTATTGTCTGTTTAATGCCTTATCAACATTGAGTAAAAATGTAGGGAATTTAGATTAACCTTAGGAAAGAGATCCTAATTAGACCTTTAAACTGAGTAATATGAGATTATAATTTATTATAATTTGTCTTTAGAATAGGAATATACCTACGGGCTCATATAATCATATTAGGGTGAAACTATTCATGTTAATGCCTCTTAAATAGCTTTATAAGGAATAATAGTTTTAATTTGAAAAAGGGTTGTAAATGATCGAAAGACATTACATCTATTTATACTCTAGATGAACAAATTAAAATTTAAATATATTTACTTGGATAATTACATGCTCTAAAACTTAAAAGAATGGATTAGCCACTCTAAGTCGCTTATGTCAATTAATATTTTCTAACACATTAGAGTTAATATTTTAGTTCATTTGAATTTATATTTTCATTATTCGTATTTTGATTTGCTCAACTTAAACAAAATTCAAATTTCAAGTTTTATTTACCTATCAAATTGAGTCTCTGCGGGATCGACCTTGATTTACCATACATTATTTTCATGACTCGTACACTTGCCGTGCATAGTTAAATTTCGTAGCATCACCATTCACTATAAATTTTATTTCATTCATAATTATATTTAGGACACAAATATTAAGTGCCAGTAGGAACAATTAATGAGAGCTCATTCAAGTTCATTACTTAAAACCAAGGTACACAAAACCAAACCGGTGATTGAACCGAACAAGGCAGTGGAATAAGGGTCAGTGGGTCAGACCGGAGTTAAACCGGTGAGGAATAAAAAAATTAAAAAATAAATATCATCACACATTGACACAATCAAGCTATCCAAAATTGAAAATTCCAAAAACTAAGTACCAAATCCCATTACTAACAAAGCAACAATTACCAAACTAATCATATACTTATAGTTTATCTATTATCCAAGATTATTTTCAATTTTGAAATATTCATCCTAATAAAGTATCAAAATATATATGGTAAAGGTTTCTATTTTTTATTTTTTTTAACTTTCAAATTTGAAATTTAAAAAATTCATGCTTTTTTTGAAAAATAATTAAAAAGAAGATGAGTAGATGCAAACGCAATGGTAGGTCATTGTGGGGAAGGGGTTCTGTTTTTTATTTATTTATTTTTACCTTTCAAATTTAAAAAAAAATCATTATTTTGTTTTTTTTTAAAAATAAAAGTTTTTTAAAAAAAAATTTAACCTGATCGACCCCCCACCGAGCGGGTCGACTGGGTTACCCCGAGTTAGTCTGGGTTGCACCAGGTTGACCCAACTTGGACTAGACCGGAGGTCGGGTCACCGGTTTTCGGCTTGAGCTGACCGGTCTGGTCCGGATTCATTAACCTTGCTGAAAACGCTTTAGCTCTTTCTTTTACTTGGAATTTTCCTTTTTCCCCCCAAGAAAAGATGTTGCTACTGTTTCTTATTGGAAACCAATTCTTTGTATTTGTTTGAAAATGTCCAAATTTTATTTCTATTATTTTAAGTCAATTGTATTTTTCTTGTGCATTATAGGATGTTTGAAGTCGTGGGTTGAATTCTTTTAAAATGACTTTTACCTACAATTATTTTGTTTTAATGTTTTCTTGTGTTTTGGAATGAATTAATAAAAGATTGCTGAAATTGTGAAAATGGACTTTTTATATTTGGTGCATTTGATGTTGTGAAATCCTCTATTTGACATGACATGCTTTTTCTAATGATATGTATTTTTCTACTAGATGTAATTTTGTTTGAGGTACTGTTAAGTACTAAATTGGTCACCTCTCCCAACAAAAATTCAAATATTGATTTGTCACATTATGAGGGGTTCATATCTTCCGTTAGACCCAACTCTGATTGGTTTATTGCAATTATTTTGGTTCTTGATGCTAAATTTGTTGGTGAGAATGATTATATGAAGAGTACAAAGATAAAAGATAAAGAAAAAAGTTGTACACATTATCTTCAAGACATGTACAACATTTTCTTTTAGGCTTAATTTGGATCCACCTATTCTTCTACAAGGTGTAAGTAGGGTTAACAAATGAATTTTCTATAGAATATAATGAAGACCTTTAAGTATGGATTGCACTCACAACACTCAAGTCATGACAACAATGTCTTTTACAAAGTAATGTTTTGACTTTATCTCTATATACATTTATGGAAAAAGACAATGAGTTTAATGTTGTTATGTATGTCCAAAAGAAGTGATGCGTTAGATATTTATATAGTACAAAGAGATGTCTGTTTTTTTTTACCAGAAGAAGAAACTTCATTCATAGATAAGCAAAAACATACAGAAAGTTCAAAAGACAGCAGGAAATAAACAGCAAAGGAAAAAAAAAACAAACAGCAAAGAAGAAAGCACTCCAACAGCTATTAGCCTATTCCTTCCCTATCAGAATTAGAAATACCCTCGGCAAGATAATCTTCCTCTTCAATGGATGCTTCACAAAGGATAATATCAGCTAGAGGAGGTGGTGATTCCAAGATCAAACTGTTAGGTCCCAACTCCTTTGAAGCTAAGGCAGCCAAACAATCGGCGGCATCATTACTCGAGCGAGAAATGAGAGAAAAGGATATTAAACTTCGGTCAGTCATCGCATTGAAGATATCAGCAAGTAAGGGGTGATAGAGCCAGGGACATGTGCCAAAAGAATTGGATGAAAGTGCAGAAAATAAATCTTTGCAATCCATCTCTATAATTACTTGATGATTAGGCCAAGATTGGGCAAGGGAAATGGCCTTTGAAGCAGCAAGAATCTCAGCATGGAAAGCAGATTGCGCTGACACTTTCTCAGCCCACCCTTGGAGGAATAAACCTTGTGAATCTCTACATACCACACCTATACCTGCTCTACCAGCTTTTTTAGAGTAAGCCCCATCACAGTTTATTTTAATTGCATTAGCAGCAGGTCTTCTCCATTTAGAAACTAATTTGCTCTCCATCTGAGATATAGTGGGTCCCCCAAGGTGATTTGCCTGCCAATGGTGCTTCACACAGTGGTTGGTTAACTCAATTGCATCATATGGATTTGGGGCCACAAATTCAAAGCACAATTTACATCTTAGTTTCCAAATATACCAGCACAAGGTTGAAACATAAGCTGCCTCAAACATTGATCCTTCAACAGAATTAATAAGCAATTTCTCAAGCCAATATTTTATATTATTGACAGTCTCAGGAGAGACTACCAATCCCATTTGGCATCCAAACCATGCATATCTTACCCAAGGGCAAAGAAGAAATAGGTGTTCCAAAGTTTCAGGAGCATCACCACATACTGGGCAGAAAGGATGGGGAGAACATTTTCTTCTAAAGAGAGCCTCCTTAGTTGCTAAAGCATCATTTAAGAGACGCCACATGAAATTCCTAACTTTAGGGAGAACTTTCAGTTTCCAAACAGCATTCCAAATTGCGGGGTCTACTGTACGTGATGAGGATGCTCTTGCTTGGTCTCTTATGTTTAAAGAGGCAACTAGATGGGATCTGTACCCAGCTCTCACGTTATAGATACCATTTTTTGCTGCTGCCCATATTAAACA
>QFDD01003361.1:0-22649 GCA_006871305.1 Vachellia collinsii | reverse complement strand
TTATTAAATTTGTGAGAGTTACTCAAGATTGGAGAATCTTGAGTGTGGTGAGACACGAGCAAAAGTGTCTGTGGGTTAGTTTGAGTTAGGAAGGGGGAGAGTCCTTCTTCGGATTGGTTGTAATCTGTTGAGATTAGTGGATTTGAAAAGCTCAGAGGATTCTGAGGACTGGACGTAGGTCAGAGAGGACCGAACCAGGATAAACCACTTTGCCCATTTCCTTCATACTCTGTTTTACGCTTTTAACGTTGCGAAAATTTTATCTGACCAATTCACCCCCCCTCTTGGTCGAATCCGATCCTAACACTCTTGTCAAACCACAGACCAATCCTCATCAATTTGGGTATTGGGGGAAGAATTGGTGGTTCTGTTACTCCATTTCGTTTTCTGGCTGCCTGGTTAACGCACCCAAACTTTACTCAGTTGGTAGCTGAATCTTGGGTCCATGACAATAATATCATTGATAATATCTCTTCATTCTCAAATTCTGCTCAAGAGTGGAATGTTCGAGAATTTGGGGGAATTGGGAATAGAAAGAGGCGTCTCTTGGCTCGTATTCGTGGGGTTCAATGTCGCCTGGAAGAACACCCTTTCTCCTCTTCCTTGCTATCTCTGAACAATTCTTTGACCAAAGAATATGAGGACGTGTGCTTCTAGGAGGAACTATTATGGCTTCAAAAATCATCATCTGACTGGTTGTGTTTAGGTGATTGGAACACATCCTTTTATCATACTAAGGCCATGATTCGATGGCGCCGAAACCATATCTCTCAACTGAAATCAGATCGAGGTGATTGGGTAACTGATGCAGATCAACTTTCTACCTTGGCTAGGGATTTCTTCATTCGTCTATACAATCTGGATGACTCCCGATTCCATCTCCCCAGGATCAAAGGTGCTTTCCCACCCCTTTCAACTTCTAATTTGGATCAATTGAGTCAAATGGTGACAATGGAGGAAGTAAAGGGAGCTTTATTTGAGATGAAGCCCTTTAAATCACCAGGAATTGACGGCCTTCATGCTCTTTTCTTTCAAAGCCAATGGAATATAGTGGGGCCAAGTCTTTTTGCCTTCATGAAGGATATTTGGTTAGGGAGTCCAATTGATCCCTCTCTTAATAGAACTCTTATAGCCTTAATCCCAAAAGTCACAAAGCCTAGTTTTATACATGAGTTTATACATGAGTTTCGGCCAATAAGCTTATGCTCTGTGGTATACAAACTAGTGACTAAAGTTATTTCCAATAGGCTTAGAGAGTTCATGCTAGCGCTTATAAGCCCTTACCAATCTAGCTTTATACAAGGAAGAAGCATAGTTGATAACATAATAATAGTTCAAGAGGTTATCCATTCCATGAGACAAAAGCAAGGAAAAGGAGGGTGGGGTCGTCGTGGGGTCCCTCTTTCCCATTTGTTTTTTGCTGATGACTTAATTATTTTCGGCCATACAGATTTGTCTCAGGTAGAGGTGATTAAGAAAACCTTTCATGAATTCTGCCTCTCCTCTGGGCATAAGATAAGTCAATCCAAGACCAAGGTTTATTTCTCAAAGAATGTTGAAGCAAACACAAGAAGAGTTATATGTGCTCAATTAGGCTATCAAAGAACAGAAAACCTTGGTAGGTACCTCGGAGTTCCCCTAATAAGTGGTCGAGTCACTTCATCCACATATAATTTTATTCTCGAGAGTCCAATCTAAGCTTGTTGGTTGGAAGAGCCAGAGCCTCTCCCTTGTTGGCCGTATCACTTTGGCAAAATCTGTTCTATTCTCAATCCCCCTCTATATGATGCAGAGTGTGTTGCTTTCCTCTTCCTGCTGTAAGGAAATTGAAAAAATCATCTGAAAATTTGTATGGGGACATACTGATAACCATCGAGGAATTAACCTTGTTAAATGGTCCGAATTATGTCAGCCTCTGAAGTATGGTGGTTGTGGCTTGCGCAGAATAGAATCTCAAAATAAGGCATTCATGTCTAAACTCATATTCAAACTTTTTTCTCAACCGGATGCTCTTTGGGTGCGTGTCCTTAAAGGAAAATATGGTATTTCCAATCATGTCACGTCTCTGAATGATTTCTCTCGCTCATCGGCTTCCTATTTTTGGAAGAAAATGTTCAAACTCATGCCGGATGCATTGATGCACATCAAATGGAAACCTAGAGATGGGAACTTGATTAAATTTTGGAAGGATTTTTGGGTGGGAGATCATGCCCTTAAAGCATATATCCTCTGCTCCTCTAACTGATGAAGATCTTGATAAGCCTATTTCCTATTTCATAGATGAGAATAGAAGATGGAAGAATAACCTCCTTGATCATCTTCTTCCCCCTGATATTCTAAAAGAGATTTATGGCATTGAGATTTCTCGGGCTTCGGATGAACCTATTTGCTTTTGGAACCTCACCTCTGATGGGTCCTTCTCAACAAAGTCAGCATATCAGGCCTTTGAGTTACTAAATTGGGAGGAAGGTATGACAGTTTGGAGCAAATTGTGGAAGCTACCTGTTGTCTAACGAGTTCGCACTTTCATCTGGCTCCTCCTAAAGGGGAAATTGCTAACAAACTCAGAAAGGTGTCGAAGGAGAATGACAAATGAAGACAGTTGTGCCCTTTGCAATGACCATGTAGAAGATATTGATCATGCCATTAAACATTGTCCCCTAGCTTCCTTGGTATGGAGGAAAATACTTCCTCATGATATGTGGTTGGATTTCTCTGGGAAAGATTTAATACAGTGGCTAAGTACTCAATTGCAAAGCAACTACATAGATACTTCTTGGAAAATTGGTATCTGTATAACAGCTTGGAAGCTCTGGACTGTTCAGAATTGTCGCGTATTCAACAATGACTCATTTACTGATGATAGCATTATAAGACAGATTTACTCCACAGTTGATCACACAACTCATAGTTTCTCGTTTTGTACTTTTCTCATGTAAATCATTAAAGCTCTCGTTTATACAGTACTATGTCTACTATTGAATGAAATGAATACCTTTCCACTCAAAAAAAAAAAACAGTAACATGTTTTATGTTTATAAGGGCTTTCACTTCTAGCTGTGAATTTTTGATAATTAAAACATCTCTTTGTAAGCAATTCTCACATTGATTAAATAAAAGCGCTAAGGTGTAAAAGTAGAACTTTAATTTAAAGTAATCAACCATCATATGTTTTTTATAAGTGCAAAAAATACTCATAAATATTTAAAATGGGTGAAAAATGATAAAATCGTTAAATATAATCTAATACATATATTTTTATGAAAATTCAATTGTGCGGTGCACAAAGCGTTTCTTTGATTTCCTCAACAACAAAGCTGCTCATACTTACTATTTGGAAGAGAATCTGGAGTTACTGCAAAGTAAATGAATTTATTTAATGATAAAGTGGGAAGAAATTAAAGAGATAACTCACATAGAACGATTTTTTATGATAAATAAAATGTGAATTAAAAAATGATTTGTGCAATGAGTGATTGATTCTTTTTTTTTAATTCCGTATAAATACCATTTGAATTCCTGAATTCCAAAATTAGTCACTGTGGTAACACAGAGGACAGATCAGTGACATTTGCAAATTTTGTCAAATTACCTCTACATCACTTTCACGGAAAAAAAAAAGTAAAGGCAAAACTGTAAAAAATACTTAATAAGTAGGAATCTGGAACTTTGAAAGTTAGATGACCAAATAGCAATTTTGACTAATGTGAAACTGTAATATGCGACATTATTCAAATATTTACAAATATTGTCAATCATGTTATAAGTGTAGGAAATGATTTAAAACATTGTGAACATATTTGTATTATATATAATTTTGCAGTTTATCATCAAAAGGATTTGGTAGGTTACCAATCCTTTTCGGACAAAGTCTACATCTATCACACTGTTCCCCATTAAAAAGAGTTTGGCATCTAAAATTACTTTAGAGTTTTAAACAAGAGAATTAATATCAGTAAAATCTCTTGATGTTGTTAATGGTAGATATTTCACTTATCAAGTGTGCTCTTTGACTTGTTAATGAAACTTTACTGATACTAACTCTCTTATTTAAAACTCTACAGTGGTTTAGCTTTTTTCCCCTCCTAAGTTCTCTTTCATCCCTCATTCCTCTCTCCAAACAAAAGTGCCGGTCTTCGCCAGGTCCCAAGAAAATAACTAGTTATCACTATGCTTTTGTGGGGCTTTTTTCCTCTAACACGTTAAACAGTAAAATTATTTATTCAGATGCTACACTTTTAAAAATATTTACTCATATACTACAGTCAAACTCGTTTTTCAAGTGTACGAGTTCAAATTTATATTGAACTCGTTCATTTAAAGAACGAATTCAGTGAGAGACACATTTTTTCAGGTGAAAATCGTTCAGCAGGTAAACGAGGTTGGGCTATTAACCCCAAACTCATTCAGCTGCTGAACGAGTTTGGGGGAGGCCCCCCACCACACCCCATTAAAAAAAAAAATTTTGCTACCCCACCCTACCGCATTAAAAAAAAATTGAATCAATGAGAGTGACGGAGAGAATCGAAACCGCAAGGCTTTTGTACCCTGATACATTAAACAGTAAAAATTTTTCTTCAAATGCTACACTTTTAAAAATATTTACCCATATGCTATAGTCAAACTCGTTCTTGGAAAGAATGAATTTGAAATTGTACTGAACTCGTTCACCTAAAGAACAAGTTCAGTACAATGTGAACGAGTTTGGGGAAATAATATTTTTTTTCATTTTATCCCCCAAGAAAGTGAACGAGTTTGGGGAACGAGTTTGGGGAAATAATATTTTTTTTTCATTTTATCCCCCAAAGTCGTTCACCAAGTGAACGAGTTTGGGGGCCCCACCCACCAACGACCCCACCCCACCCCACCCCACCCCAAGCCTCTTAAAAAAAATAATTTTCAATCACATTTTTTTAAATCCCTCCCACATCTGAAAAAAAAAATTTGTTGTTATTTTTCAAATATCTCTAAATTAGTCCATCAGAAAAAAAATAAATCTTTAAATCTCTCCTCCAACCTAAAAAAATAGTTATTATTTTTTAAATCTTTCCTAATTAACCCTTTTAGAAAAAATAAATCCCTATAAATTATTTTGATAAAAAGGCGGACGTGAAAAATAAAAAACATTGCATTTATAATTTATTCACTCTCTCATTTTTTTCAAATTAAAAAAGGCTAATGAATAAACTTTAAATTAAAAAATCACTTCCTCACTGAAAACATAAAAATGTAATACTTTCGCTCTCACCATTAGTTGACTCTTAGTTTGATTGGGTAAACTAACAGTCAAATTAATTGTCAACTAACAATGAAACGGCATTAAACCTATTTAAAATTTTTAGAACGATACTGCACCTAAAAGACTTTTCCGGTGTTCAATGATACTTCCAAAGTAAAAATGACTTTTAACTCTTCGCTTCAATACTAAGAACATGCCCTTTAATACAGTAAACTACACAATACATTAAAGTCATATTTCTCTTCTTGTGTTGAAAACAATTTTTTTTTCTGATGAGCTAATTTAAAAAGATTTAAAAAATACTAACTTTATTTTAAGTTGGGAGAGAGATTTAAAAATTTATTTTTTTTCATTTTTTTAAGGGGCGTGGGGGTGGGGGTTGTTTGGGGGTGGGGCCCCCAAACTCGTTCACTTGGGAGATAAAATGAAAAAAAAAAATTATTTCCCCAAACTCGTCCACCAGCTAAACGAGTTTAGGGAAATTGTGCTGAACTCGTTCTTCAGGTGAACGAGTTCAGTACAATTTCAAATTCATTCTTTCTAAGAATGTATTATATGGGTAAATATTTTTAAAAGTGTAGCATTTGAAGAAAATTTTTCACTGTTTAACGTGTCAGGGTACAAAAGCCAAACCGCAGCAGAGAGGGTGGGAGGGGCTATTGGATGGGATTGTGAAAGGGAAAGCTTGACTGAGCAGCATGTCACGTCCTGGCATATGAACTCCCGCACTCCACACATCACAATTACACATGACGCCCCCATGCCCATCTTACAGGTAAAAGATGGAGGATTTAAGATTTTTTTTTTCTTATCTTAAGATATTAAGATAATTTTTTTTTCTTTTTAATATTTTAAGTATTTTTTAATTTAAAAAAGTAAGAGAGAGTATAAAGTATAAGTGCAATGTTTTCATTTTATATGTCTGTATTTTCATCAAAATAATTTATAAGGATTTATTTTTTTTAAGGGTTAGTTTGAAGGAATTTAAAAAATAATAACAATTTTTTAAAAAAGCCAAAAATTCGTTCATCTGCTGAACGAGTTTCACTTGAAAAAACATGTCTTTTACTTAACTCATTCTTCAGGTGAATGAGTTCAATACAAATTTGAATTCATACACCTGAAGAACAAGTTTAACTATGGTATATGAATAAATATTTTTAAAAGTATAGCATCTGAGTAAATAATTTTACTATTTAACAGAAAAAAGCCCTTTTGTGGGAATTTGGCTCCATCTTCCTCTAGTTGTTCATGACATTGAATTTCTTAAATGAAATCCCTTGGCCAAGAAGATAGGTCATAGGACATCGCATCCCCACAATTAGTCCATGACATTAAATATATTAAATTATGAAAACTGTATTCTTGTTCATTTATATTTTTATTCATCATCTTTCTTCACCCTAATTTTATTATTATGATTTGTTTGCTTGAAATTATTTTTATTGTGTTCTCAATTATCTTTTATCTACCTTTATTTAAAATAACTAGGATGTAATTTAGTTTTTTAAAACAATATTAATTTAATAATGAAGACCTACCCGGAAATTACATTCTTGAGCGGTAGGCATTTGACATAATAATATAATTTTGAAATATTTGGTTAGAAATATATTCTCATGTTTAGTAAGAATATGTTTTTTATGTTCTTGAAAAAATAAAATATAAAGTGAGAGAGAACGGGGAAAAATTAAAGAGATAACTGACAGGGAGTGATTATTTATCATAGCTAAAAATTAAAAACTTGATTGTGCAATGAGTGTTTAATTCTTTTTTTTTAAATGTTAAAGTGTAAATTTCTTTCGGAAGTATTTAGTAAAGAGTAATGTAGTTTCGGAAGTTTTTCTGAGAGTAATATTATCATAAAAATTTTAAAATGAAATAATATTATCTTTTATTATTGAAAATACTAATAGTCAACTTTAATTTTAATTGTCAACGTTAACTTTATAACAAAATGTGGTAACACACCAATTTGAAACTTTCGGGATAATATTACACTTTTGAAAATACTTGTAAGGTAATATTATATTAACGATCGGAGTGAGTATATATATATTTAAGGTGTCTAGGAAATCCAAGTTAAATGAATAAGTGAATGAGTCAAGTATATGTGTGTTTTATCTGTTTTACCACCTATCCAAGACTTCCTCATAGGGCAAGCATGGGTTATGGTATGTTTGGTATGAGGAAGGGGAGGGAATGTAACTGGGATGAAATTTTTTTGAGTTAGATTTTAAAAATAGAGAAGTGAGGTTAAGAGTTTTTAATTTTCTTTTTTAATTTTTTTTATCTAAAGCTTTATCTTTATTAAAATTTAATCACTCCGCTTCTTTAACTTTTTTTTTTTTTAAATTCAACTTGAAGTATCTTGTGGTCCATCCAACACCCTGAAGTATATGTTCAAATGCGTCCAATACCTTAAAATATTTTTATGGGACATCCAACACTTTGAATTATTTTTTCATGTGCATCTAGTACCAAGGCAAATAAACATATTTTAGAGTGTTGGACACATCTAAAAAACCTTTAAGATGTAGGTGTACTACAAAATGCTTTATGATTGAAAATATTTTTGGATGTTGGAAATAACCCTAGAATCACAAGTTCAAAACTTTGGTAAGGAGGGTAGGGATGTCATTTGATAGCTACAGGCTCTTGGCTTACAAAAACATTTATTATCCTAAACTTAACATTGGAATTTGACGAAAAGCATCAAAACTTTTTTTTAAAAAAGACTGAATCAGTGTCTGAAAAAAATGAAAGCAAACAACGAAATAATTAATCAGGATAGTAACATCTCTTTGTTCCTTTTCCATTATTTTTTTCCTTCAAAAATGCTTTACTATCATTGATGGAGTACTTGATTGGTTGTTAATAGAGTACAACAAATAAAACTGTAAATCTATATGACTAATCACTCTTAATGAGATAAGACTTCTTATATTTGTTGCTGCTCCTTTTCTCCTATTGGATTCAATTTGTTGATTAATCAGGATAGTGACATCTCCTTATTCCTTTTCCTTTGTTTTTTCTCCCTTCAAAAACGCTAGGGTGTGTTTAGTTGGAGGGAAGAGGATGGAAAGGAAGAGAAAATAACTCCCTTCCCTCATTCGGTTTAAAATTTTGAAGGGGAGGAAAACCAAAATTTATCTTCTCCTTTAAAATAGGATTTTTTTGGAGAGGAACCAAATTTTGATTCAATTTTACCCCTATAACTTTTCTATTATTCTCTTAACTAGAGTTCTCTCCTGCGCGCTATGCGCGGAAAGATTTATTATGTTGTAAAACATTTTAAAATTTTGTATTCATTAAATAACATACAAATATTTATTTAAAGAAAATGAGGTAGAAATATGAAGCAAGAGTGCCCACATCAAATATTTATATAGCTCTTCAACAAAGAGGAATATGATCATACCTTTCAATTCATGATGAATTAACACTGCAGCTTTATGAGAAAATTGCTTAATTGTCCACTATGTCAGAAAGTTCTGCAGCTTTACGAGAAAAATGCTCCACTATAGAGGATAAGTGAGATGGAACCCATAGCAAATGAATATAATAATGAATAGCATGTACAACTCCTTTAATTCCTTTACGTACCACATCATTCAAATGTAGAAGTAATTCATTCGGATGCAATGCTTATAAAATAGTTGTAAAAGAACATTCGAATGCCACAAATTGATATTCAATTGACATATAATAATTAGTGTTTATAGTTAAAAATAATATATCTCATTCGAATGGGACATTAGCTTCATTCGAATGACCATAAGAAAATTCAGTATGCATCTTGAGTTATCATTCAAATATTCTGAAAATGTGCATTTCATGAAGAAAAATATATATTCGGATGAGCTTTAGAAAATATACTTGATAAAAGCCTCTTTATTCGAATGCAGCAAGTGTTCATTCGAATGACATATATTAACTTTAATAGTCATTTTTAAGCATCATTTAAATATGTAGAAGATGAGAATTATATTCGGATGATCATAAGTTTATTCAAATGAGTACCTAAAAAATCTACTTGTGAAATAGTTCTTCATTCAAATCAAATACAAATTGACTTCACTCAAATGATTATTAAATATTTGAGTATGTATCTTGAAAATTTATTCGAATATCCTAAAAATGTGAACTTCATTCGAATGAGTAACAGAACACATTCGAATGAGTTTCTGAAAAATCATTTTATAACATAATCCTTTGTTGACATGAGAGTTGGCTTCATTTGAATGAGTATTACACATCTTATGAGCTCATTTGGATATGCAGAAGATGAGAGTCTTGTTTGAATGAGTGTCCAAAAAAAAAATGTATTACTCAGTTTGAAAATAAATAATTTTATTGGAATGAGACTTAAGTCATTCAAATGACATATGTTAATTTTAATAATCATCTTTATCTTTAAAGTTCATTTGAATACCTTGAAAACATTTACTGCATTCGAATGCCATTCACACCATATTCGAATGAAGTTTCCTGAATGATATCACCTGCTAGTAAGGAGAAAGATAAACGTTGTATGACTCTGGAAAAAAATCACTAAAAAGCGTTCCTCTACAAGTTTCCTTTTTTTGCCCTGAACTGTCTAAAACTATAAAACTAAAACTCCCGTATCAAACTGATATGACCAAACATATCAAGCTGCTAGATTAAGCAAAACCTCAAGAGAAGATACTTCATCTAACAGATCATCCACAATCGTGTCCTCTAGATCAAGTGCTACACACTCTTCTTCACTTTGAAGGTTCATCCAGCCATTACTTTCCAAATCTCACCCCATAACATCATCTAATGTCTAATCTAACTCTGGCGTTAAGCTCAAATAAGAGTTAACTCTAGCCCACACTTCCTTAAGAAGGCGATGACCCTTCCTTATATGATGAAGGCGGAGGTTCACGATACATCTCTTCTGTTCTCTGTAGATTCTTGATATTTCATAAATATGCTAGCTTAGTTCCACCTAATAGGTTCATCTCTTTGAATGATAGGATATTATATTTATTTTGTTATTCCCTTAAAGCTGGCTAGAAGGATAAGTATTATTCAGGTTTAGATTTAGAGCAGATAAACTTTCCCCAAAAATTTTGGGAGTTATTCCATCCCTCAATTCTATTGCTCATATATATCAAGAACTTTAAGTAATTACAATCTGAAACCTAATTTTGATTAACAAACGCTCATAATGGTATTAAATTAGTCTTTAGAAATTTCCATACCTGTGAACAAAGACTATATGAAATTATGACTGTTAGTTCCCCTTCTTATTATTTTCTTTCTTCCCCATAGTATTTGTTTTTAAGGTGACAAACTATGGCCATCTAGTTTCAGTGTTTTACTGCGAGCTTTTTTTACCTTCAAACTTTCATATCAAGATTCAAGAATTCGACCTCAATGAATCTCTAACAAATAGATAAAGTAGCACCAAAATTTTGATATTTCCATGACAATTGTGCTATACTACCATCAGTGCATCTGTCATTTTTCTGATATTTGGTTCACATGTGAAATTCTGCTGAAGCTCAAAGCCTTTTTCCTGAATTTTTGCATATACATTCGAATGAAGCCACTTATTCATTCAAATACATTTTGGTCTTTTGGATATCCAAATGAACAACCCTCAAGACATATATACAAGCTTTTAATACTCATTCGAATGAAGCCAACTATCATTCAAATGTAGAACTATTTTTCAAACATATTTTTCAGCTACTCATTTGATATATTCATCAGAATATCATCTTCATTTTCTGAATATTTGAATGATGCTTCAAAATGTGTATTAAAATTTATATATATCATTTAAATGTAGAGCCTTCTCTCAGCCACATTTTCTAAGCCTCATCAGAATGTATTCCTTTCTTCATTCAAATGAAATGCACAATATTCAAATGAGAACTCGAGATACATATTGATTTTTTGAATAGTCATTTGAATAGACCTATTGACTCATTTGAATGAGGCATATTATTTTCAACTATAAACACTGGTTATTCTATATCATTTGATATGGACTTCCTGCATTCAAACCAAATTGCTCTTTTACAATTGTTTCAGAAACCTTGCATTTGAATGAATAACTAATGCATTTGAATTATTTGGAAAAATCATTGACCAACATAATTTAATCAAGATATATATAAAGTGATAGAGCTATTCATGAAGTACAACTTTAACCGAAAAGTATTGCTGTTAACAGATGTAAATTATTCATAAAGGCAAAGATAACTTTGAAGGACCACAAATTTCCATGAGACAAGGAAGATCTTGATCAATGTGTTATAAAGGTAAACTGCTCATGTACCTTTTCAATTGTGTATAAGAACACAGATAACATGATAATGCTTTTTTTTAAAAGGATACTGGGTATAAGACAAAAACTGTCATTGGGTCATAGGTAGGCACGAAAAAGCCTCATACTCAGAAATAAGGAGAGAGTGGGAGGGAATGTGTAGGTCTAGAGAAGGGGTAAAACATTGCAGCAAGGAAGCGTGGTTAACATTAATTGTATTTTTAACTACAATGCATGAAGGTGGAAGGCTTTGGACGAAATGAGGATTGTATTATTTTTGTTACCATTAAAGAAATGAGGATTGTATTATTTTAGTTAACATCAATGTACACTTCTAAATAGTTAACAATAACTATCTTATTTGATTGTTTTTAAAATAGAAAATCCCTGATATGTTGATCCTACTTAGAAATAAGGACGAAATGAGGCCATGTTCATAATGGAATGTAGAAAAATGAAAACTCATTGCCCAACATAGTGGAATGAAGATACATAAAAAGTGAAAGAGGTTTATTTGAAGGATAATTTATAACCAAATAGCATTGCCGTTAACCTATGTAAATTATACATAAAGACACAGATAAGTTTGAATGCCAAGAAATTGCATGAAATAGGAAAGATCTTGATAAAAGTGTTATAAAGGTCAACTGCGTTTGAACTTCTAAAATAATGCATACGAACACGGATCACATGGTTATGTTTTTTTTTAAAGGATATTGGGAATAAGACAGAAACTGTCATTGGGTGATAGCCAGGCACGAAAGCATATTCTGTGATGGGATTGAACCCTGCACAAAGTGAACATATGACTACATTGGTTTTCACTACCTTACTCATTGGAGACTGCGATTTTAACAGCATTGGCTAATACATCAGTAAAGTATACCCGATGACACAGCTAACGTTAAAGGCCTAAAACTTGCATCAAATCGGGAAGCTATTGATCCAAGTGTTTTAAAGGTAAGGGTTGAAGTCAATGATAAAAGATATATAAAAGATATATGTACATATGACATCCAGGGGTTGAAGATTGTGAAGCCTGTACAGCAAAGCCTAATACCTCTGTAACTTGTCATGAATGACAATGCCAACAGAAAAAGGCTGCCATTAACCTATAAAAATTGTACATGAAGACAAATGTAACTTTGCAGACCTACACATTGCATCAAAAAAGGAAGATATTGAGCAAAGTCTTATTAAGGTCAAAAATTTGTACTTCTTAAATAATGTAGAAGAACGCAGATCATATGCATAGAATTTTTATAACAATAATGACATGAAAATAAAAAAGTAAATTGTATGATGCACGAAAGGATGACAGAATTTTTTTTTTTACAACTATCATCGGTTCATATATATGCACAAAAGCAAATTTTATGATGGGATTAAACCTTGGTCCTTGGTCATACACATAATTAACTTTGACTACATATGTTTCCATCACCAAGTATAAGCAAGGTTGTCAAACTTGGCGATCAAAAGCTAATATCTCAGTGAAGTAATCAAAAGGACACAGTTAACCGTGAAGGATTAAAAATTGCATGAAATAGGCATATTTTAGACCACCCGTTATAAAGGGAAGTGTTGAAGTTAAGTATAAAAGATATATATATATGTTCACAGATGATGAAGATGACAGGCAAACCGAAAAGCTACTCCCACCTCCTACATTCAGCTCCCTATTCATACCTGGTGTGGATAACACGATGGATCCTCCCACAGAAATGTTGCCATGAAGATGGTAGGTAGTAAAACTTCATGTTGCAATGAAAACGATAGTCTTGAGAACCATTAGTTGATTTTCATGATCGGATGCTTTGCGTGGAACTTAATTGGACAATGGGACTTTGACCCCCGTAAATTTCTTGTATTATGTGATTTAACTTCCATGAAGCAAAAGCTGAAGTTCCATGTTAAGGAAAAACTATATTCCTGAACATATCTACCTTCGATATTCTGGATATTTGAATCAAAAGCCATAGCAATGTTTATTTCCATATTCAATAGTTTTCACCTCCTTGCATTACGGTTTATTCTGAAATTAAAGTTTGTCCTCTGTGATCATTTTCTCAAATTGTGGTGTTAAAGTTTTGCATACCGAGGACTAATCTGAAATGACCAATATTAAAAATTCATAGTAACCATAGCATGTGTTAACAGACTCCTAAAGATACAACAAAACCAAAAAACCATCTACATTGACAATTCTTGTAACCATCTGACCAAGATAAATTATGTTAAAGAGTTTCAACAAAACCAAAGAATAGGCACATTGGTATGGTCATGTAGTCAACATATCAGTTTTGTGTGTTCTTTGACATCCTTAAAAAGTGTCAACTACTAAAAAAAAAAATTAAACGTGACAATTCAGCATCGAATTATGGTCTTCTGTTTCCTTCTCATGATATAGTGACTAAGCTCAAACAAGGCCTTCACATTATGCTTTATGTATGTAAGCCTTGCTTCAGCTTTTGAACTTCAACATCAGGAGGATCAAAGTTGCATCTGCCAATGATATGACAATAGGACATCTTGAAAACACAGTGAAATGAGGGAGCTATTAAAATCATCAACATGTCCACTTAATCAATTTTTCCAATACAATAATGACATGCACCAGATTGATTAGACCTGTATCAGAAGGGAATCCACTAACAACATATTTAATCACCAAAAAAGGTTTCTGGTTGCAGCAAATTGATTCGAACATCTCATTAACTTGGTCTACCCATGAGCCGTGTAAGAATACCTTCACTTGTTCCTTTGCCCTGAAAATTGATGTTATATATCAGCACACCATATGTGTTAATCATGGAAAAAACCATTAAAGTAGGAGCTGATATCGTATTAACTAATAACCATGCCATCGTCTTCATGGAGGTCTCCAATATGGGGAACAACTCCCTCTTCATTATGCCCAAAATCCTAGTAACCTGCCCTTTTGACTTGTACTTAACAAAACCACACAAATCTGCCACAATGCAACAGTATATATCAACGGATGGACTTAATGATTAGTGGTAATAAATGATGGAGTGAGGAAGTTAAGCTAACCGAAGAGGTTTTCATCTTATAACTGCCCCCATGGAAGCTGAGAAGGAGTTCTGAGATTGAAGAATGTACAAGGTGGTGAGGCAATTGATTCACATATAAGAGAAGGAGAGATTAACTTGATATGGCTCATACAATAGATCTTCATCCTGCCCTCTTTCACAATGAAGCCATATAAGTTGTATACGTGGCCTTCAAATAAGTTCCACAAGAATATATTTTTTACATCTTCGGTTTTGAAGGAAGCAATCATGTGGGTTCCCTGCAACGTTAGATGAGAGTTTATGAAATGGGCAATCGTATATAAACTACTTGTCTTTGCATTAACGCAGAAAATGCATAACCTTTCCTGAACGTCTCTTATGATGAGGTCGATGGCTGCAACAACTTTCACATAGTTTAGTTCTTTCCCAACTGGAAGGACACGTTCCATAATCAGTATCCAGTCTACGATGACAGGTACATGAATATTACAAACGCCATTACATAACTGAGACAGAGACAGAGACATTCTGTGAGCCGGATTCATTAATGTCGAAGAAGTTGATATTTATAGCGAAATTTAAACAGAGCTGCATGAAGGTGACAATGTATACCACCAGTAGTTGCATATATAGTGCATTTTTGTACAGACGTGCAGGGAAAAACTTAACCAAGTTATCGATTTCCCGCTCTCGACAAATTTGAAAATATGATAGAGTAGTCATCATGGGTCATAGCACACAAAGCCAGATGCAAGGCAGCACAAGTATCACAGCTGGCACAAAGCCATATGACGAGTTGGTTTCCCCATGCAAGCCGTATGATCCTTATGAAGAGTGATATGAGTGAGGAGCCATGCTTATGAGGAAAAACATTATTTTAATTAATAAATATATTGTAATAAAATAAAAATAAATGAAAATATATTTTAATTAAAAAATATATTATTATAAAATTGATTAAAAAATTGTATAATTATCATTAAAAATATTATAATAATTAAATATTTTAAAATTATAAATGGACTACGAACTTGAATATATTTTACTGGTGCAGTTTTGGTTTGAATTGTGCCAAAGAGCAGTGGCTCTAATAGTGTGTGATGTTGCCCAAATATATGTCAATGGGATTTGTTCTAAACCTAACAATAGTAAAGAAGCATTGAACTGGATAAAAATTATGGATGATGCCCTTGTTGATGCTTTTATGATTGAATATGAATAAAATGAGGGCTACAAAGTTACTGGCACTTTTACATCTAAAGGTTATGACAATATAGTTAAACATTTGAATACTTTATTTGGTAAACAAATTGACAAGGAGAAGGTGAAGAATCGATAGAAGATGTTGAAGAGAAACTTCTTGAACAGTAGTGTATTACATTTTTAAAAGTTTGAGTGGGTTTGCTTTGAACCCAACAACACAATTGTGGAATGCAAAGCTTGAAGTTTGAGATGTATTGATTAAGGTAAATATGTTATATATATATATGTATGTATGTATATTTATGTATTGTTTTCCATTTAAAATTTAATAAAGTGTGAGTAGAAGTGTAGAAGTGTATAAAAGTGTAAAGTTGTGCTGTTGTCTGTGTCTTCGACAGCATTTGTGTTGTGTTGTGCTGTTTTTACATTTATCTCAGTTGTGGACAGCAGTATGCAGTAGCCATTATACAAGGGTAATCATGAGTTGATTTCTGTTTGAGGCTCAGCGTCACTGTTCTAACTTCTGAGCTCCGATGTTTGAAAACACAAATTAAACAAAGAGGACTTGTAGAACTGCCCAAACCAAATCATCAATTGTTTTTCAACCTTATTGCATCATCATTGTGTGAGTCAATAAAATCTGAGCATGGCTTAAATGCACAAAAAACAAGTTCATGCTTCATACTAGTGGTCTTTCAAAAAATCTGTACCAGTGATTTGCATGTCAGCTTACCAAAAATTTTTAATTCTTGATCCATATAATTGTTCTTCAGCATGCATATATTGCATTACTATTCTCTGATATTCTTATGCTTATGTAATTCTTACCAGCTGCATTATAACATTGTTCAAATTCTCTTTGTTTCCCTCTGCAGTCAAACTAGAAGATAAAACATTGTATATTCTAAAGCATAAATGTAAGATTATTTAATCTGAACACAGCTAGTGAGTTTCTGTAGTTAAAAACAAACTATTAGGATTTGGATGGTGCTGGCATTGCCATTTATTACAGATTTAATGTATAAGAATACTCTTTACTGAATTGGGGTGTCATCTGGGTTACACCTGATAAAGTGGATGCAAGAAGAAAGAAGAGTCTGTGCTTTTGTCTGACAAATTCAGGTTCACTCTTAAGTTCAAATAATTGTCTTGCACAACAGTTAGCCCTAGTTATATATCATTGTTTTCTTACGGAACAACATCTAGCTTGTTTTATGATTATGTTCCTTCTTTATTTAAAATATCATTCAACTAGTTTTGTTGAATGTGTTTCAAGCCTCTGCTGCAGATTAAGAGTGGAAGGGCGTCATAATTTATGGGAAGTTTCAGTTTGCCTTGAGATTCTGTTTATTTTTTTTCAAGTGAAATCTAAAGCTGCACTATGGAGAACTGCTTCTTTTCCAAATTATGAAAAGATGATGATACTATATGGAGTTGATAGAGCTAGAGTAGATGAAGGGGAAACAATGTGTGAGTGGGAAAAGAGATACTATACTCAAGAAGAAGTCACCAAGACTTTCAAGGACATTGATAATCTTATTTCACAAGATCATGGACAAAGTAACTCACCCGGACAAGGTCAATATCTTAAATAAGATAATTCTCCTGTTGCTAATAGTGCTTGCGACAAGAGGATAAGGAAAGTGCCTAGAGAACACGAAATAATATCACGGAATTAACAGGGGCAATACGTGCACTAACCAAGGCAATTATGCAAAGAAATTCGGTTCTACAAAAAACCTTCACCACAAGTATGCAAGTGGCACAATTGTTAGGTAAAGAGCTTTGGAACATGCTTGAAGAATGTGGATGTAATGCTGAAAGAATACCAAACATAAATTTCTTTCTTATGGGTAATGTTGATAAGCTTAGGATGGCGGTTCAATGTCCATCTTCAAGTAGGAAGAAAGTGATAATAAAATTGTTCTATAAGATGGTGGTTCAATGTCCATCTTTAAGTAGGAAGAAAGTGATTATAAAACTGTTCTATAATTCTATTTAAATAGGATGGTTATCTAACTATGTATATTTTGGTAGATGCTCCAAAGGTATGGCTTTGTATAGTTTGGTTATCAAACTACTTATGATGCCTTTGGTATATTTTGATAGATATTCAAAAGGTATGGCTTTTGAGTATTACACGATGACTAGAAATTTTTGTTGAATGTTCAAAATAGGAATTTGAACATTTTGTAATGACTTTTTGGTATATAAACTTTGAATTTTTTGTTGAATGTTCAAAATAGGAATTTGAACATGTTGTAATAACTTTTGGGTACCTAGACTTCTAAATATAGCAATGACATTATGAAAAACATAGTTTGTGAGTATTATTAACTTTTTGCATATTTTATTTTATGTTAAAAATGGAATTCGTTAATTTTATTAATCAGATGACATGGGTAAAATCATGATGAATTATGTTCAAATTAAATAAATAATTGAAAAATTTTACTTGTGCTACCAAAAAATAATGAAATTTAAGGGTAAAATAAAGATTTTTATGGTCAAAATTTTTTTTGTTAATTAGTCTTTCAAAATATTTATTTGACTAATTATAAATAAAAAATATCATTATCTCATTTTATTATATGTATATTATAATATAAATTTATTTTGAAGCAAGATTTAAATTAATTTAAATGTGATAGGATTAAAAAGATATAAATTAATGTGTAGGGGTAAAATAGTAAAATTATAGTTACAATCCCTTCCATACTCTCTTAAACCGAATAAAGGATCCCTATTCTCCCATTCCAAGTTGTCCCACACCATTATTGAGATCCTTTGATATACTTCAACTTAGCGTTAGGTGAATTGGAATCAAAGGGTAACTTATTTAGATTTTCACAACAGAGCATTTCTATGAATCTTAGGGATGGGAAAGGCAAGACTCTCTATCACTTCATCTATTACGAGGCATTGCTCATCATGCCTCCTGGTCCGGTTCCATACACTGGGTACTGGCTTGCTCCTCCATACACACTATAGTAACCCTGCATCCACTACAAAAAAATAGTGCTTTTGTAGCGGTTATTTTTTGTCATTGTAGCGGTTATTAACCGCTGCAGGAGATATTGGAGCGGTTCACTAAACCGCTGCAAAACTTACAGTGGCAACAGGTTTAGTAGCGGTTTTAGTGAACCAATGTGTAGACAAATAAAACCGTTACTACTTTGAAGCGTTTAGTAACCGCTACAAACTGAAACGGTGCAGAATTTGTAGCGGAAGTAAAACCGTTACTAAAATGTAATTACGGAAAAAGAAATAAAAAATATTGTAGCGCTTAACAAACCGCTACTAAAATTTAAAAAGGGGCAAAAAATTGCAGCGGTTTTATAACCACTACTAATTTTCGAATTTAAATTGGAATAGCGCTAAAATTTAAAAACCCCGCCAATATTTTGCAGCGGTTATAAAACCGCTACAAATATAAATATACATAAATTAAAAAACCCGTTTTATTTCTCGCACTAGGTTTTTGTAGCGGTTATATGACCGCTACTAAAATAATAATTATTTTTTAAAAATGAAACAGTGTATTCTGAATAATGTTTTAATTATTAAAAAAATTAATACAGTTATAGAAAGTAATTTATAATTAATTAAAATAAAGTACTAATAATTAAATAACATATAATATTTGCTGCAATGATTTAAGTACCTGAAAAGACAAAAAATAAAAGATCATTTCAACAAAATCAATATTAATAAATTAAATAAACAAATGCATAACAAAAGACAATTAACATTAAATAAATACAATAACAATACAAAGGGTTAAGAAGAATACCTATAACATAAACTACACATCAGAAATTTTCCAAACCATTCAAAAATAAGTGCACAGCGAGCGGGACAAAAGAAAAGGAGGGGTGGAAATGAAATGGGGGTGGAAAAGTATTTATAGGATGTTTGGCAAGAATTAGCAGCGGTTTGGGTCACGCTTTTTTGCAACGGTTTGTTTTGCAACGGTTTATGTCACTGTTTTTAGTAGCGGTTTATGTCACTTTGTAGCTGTTTAAAACCGCTACTAATAAATTTTGTTGGAAAAAAAAAATAAAATGCTTGAAACAAATTAGATCTATATATATTACTAACCTGAATTATTTATTCGGCATCATCCGCCCTGACAAGTGGTAAATCTTCATCTCCTTCGGGCCTTAGGATCGGGACTAGACATCTATAATAAAATAAAAAACATTAAAATAAAGTAAAAAAATAAAAACATAAAAAATAATTTAAATAAATTTAAAAAACAATAAAATAAAAACAAAATTAATACCTTTTTTGCTCAAGAATAGACTGATCTCTCTCTATTTTAGTTTCGGAAACTCTTTCGATGTGACCTTTTTGAGAAAATGGAAGTTGAATATATAGAGCGAGGAGTTAGCAGCGATTTTGTGCAAACCGCTACAAATTAGGAGCGGTTCCAGAAAAACCACTGCCCAAACCGCTGCAAAATAAGATGACTTCTTGGAAAACACGCAAATTGGTAGTGGTTTTATAATAACCGCTGCTAAATTGGAGGGAATTCCGTAACGTTTCAATTTTGCATCGGTTTATTTTGTAGCGGTTACAAAAACCGCTACAAAGTTGTGACCCTTCATATTTTGCTGCGCTTTTTTTTTTCAGACAACCGCTGCAAAAGTTACCTTGCAATTTTGGCGGGCCATTCGTGGCAAATTTTGTAGCGGTTTTAAACCGCTACTAAATAACCTTCATGGCAAACTCTTATTTTCCACGGCAAATTAGTTCAAAACAGTTACAAGTTACATATTTTGTTGCGGTTTTTGAAACCGCTACAAATGTCACGTTTTTTTGTAGTGATCCATTTGTTATTTATATTAATTAATATCAGTATACACAGAGACATATATATGTTATGTGAATTTTTTTGAGTGAGTCCTGTGAGAGTTTTCAATAATAGGTTAATTATATCTTTTCCAAATTTAGTTAAAATTGAACAATAAATTACCCAAACCTTTCTTTCGTCATTTAAATAGCATTTTTTAAGAAAAATTGTGAATATTTGTTAAAATTAATACTTTGTAAGCAAAAAATAAAGGGGAGTTTATCTAAATTAAACTGTTATTTATGTCATATTGCACTAAAACAAATCTTGATTTACATATATGACTGCAAAATATGGAGGAATATGTGTATATATATTGAAAGGGGACAATTCGTAGCTGTCGCTGTTGCCAGACGGTCAAAGAGAATAGAAACGACGACGCTGCTGAATGAATTATTCATCGATCAGCGTCCTTCTCCATTCTCTCACTCGTGTATCATTTGTTCCATTCAAACCCTTTAAATTCATACGCATTCCATTTCATCATCGTCATTATTATTATTTTTTTGTTTGGGAGACAGGTTGATATAGACAAATCAATTAGACAACCATTTTATTTCTCTGTTGATGAATTGAACTTTGGGTTATCCCATACGTTTGTCTATCACAAGGTGAAGCCTTCTGGAACAAGTTTCAACGTTAGCAAAGAGAAGAAGCGCTTGAGAGAGAGCAGTCTTGTAGTTTAGTGGCAACGACAGAACTCTTTTACAAGGGGGACAAAGATTCAAACTGGTTTTTAATTTGAATCTGGTTCCTTTGCTCAACGCTAAGTCAGAGTCTTCGTACAGGAAACTGGAAAGAAAATTCTGCACTTAAACCTGGGCAAGATATGCTATTTTTGTTATGAGGGGGAGGGGCCAGTTCCAGCTGGAAGAAAGCCTGTAATGGCACACTTATATTTAGACATCTGTTCTTTGCACAGTTATGTTTGCATGTAAGAAAGTTCAAAGAAGAAAGGGTGAAAATGATGCGTGAGCATGAACATGAGTATAAAATTATTGTTATTTTTTATATATTGAAACTTGTGACAGTATATTAATAAGTTGTTATAGGATTTTTGAGTAATTAAATATTTTCTTTATATTTCGTAGTTATTCCTCCAAACTAGTGTTTTAATTAAGGGTTAAGGGGCAAGAATCTTATGAACTTTTTCCAAACAAGCGTTTAGTACTGTATAATTTTTTTGGATATAAAAATGCACATTTAACTTATTTTAAATGAAGTTAGAAAGCCGCCGCCACCACCGTTGATTGAAGCAAACGCATGTTACTTTTAGGTTCAATGGGTCACACACCATTTGTCTAGTTGTCTTTTCATTTAAAGCATTCTCATATGTACATTCTAATCACAATGCACGAGCTCAGTATTTATCCCACTTGTCATGCCCTCACTCTTTTAGCGATGTATATGATTATTTAAAAAAAAAAAACCACACCCTCTCTTCCAACCTCATTCTCCTCCTCTGTCCTCCCCCACATTTTTAATTTCCGCAGTCTCTGACAGGCTTATTTGGCAATCACTGAAAAAGCACTTTTACGTAAGTCGAGATAAAACTTCTCTCACATACTTACCTCGGATTGGGTAAAATCACTTAAAAAACTATTCTCAAACATAAGTAATTCACTCAAACAAGTGCGTTAATTCAATAGTATTGGTGGAACCAAACAATTTTCCCTTAAACTAAAGATTGATGTTAGCCAGCAAGTTGACTCTCCAACTTCAAGCGATGCCTCTTAAATTTCAAATGAACCCTTGTAAATTTTAAGTGGACAAATCATAAGAACAAGAGCTACAATAACTTAATGGTTTGGACAAGGTACTTGAAATTGTGCAATTAGAAATCACTTCACACTCTCAAGGCAAATAAAGAGGAGAAAGGAACAGAAACATAATACAGCTAGGGCCCTCGGATCAGACAAGTGTGGAGAGAAAGTTACATGGGGATAAGATGGTATTTTCGCTATATGGAGAAGGGTACCTTTCCAGCTGGAGTGGCAGACCTGTCTTTTTTTT
>QFDD01003360.1:0-14653 GCA_006871305.1 Vachellia collinsii | reverse complement strand
TATCATAAATATAAAACTTAAGTGCAAATTACTTTCCAAATTTTTAGAATTTCCCAAAAGTATTCTATATTAATGGTACATACATATAAACCAATCTTGCATCAATAAATAGTTAAAAGTGCACATAATTAAAAATAGTATTATAAAATTTGTCACAAATAATTAATTTACTTATCATTCATAAATTAATTATCTAACTCCTATCGTGGAATTTATCACATACTGCATCCGATTCTAAATGTAAGATCTAATCTGAAGAGTAAATTATGCAACAAACCAAATCTTATACCATACTGTTTGGATTAGTGGTTACAATTACTTTTCCAACGTAATTTATAATTTACAACGTAAATATGTTAGATAAATTTTATCTCGATTTGTATCAACGTACTTCTCCAACACTAAATTTAGTCACATCAAATAATATTACTTTTTTTATTTTTTATTTTTTTAAAAAAAAAGTTATAAAAGAAGTGGTGATAGGCTTATGATGAAGCTCAGCACAAATAGTTAGTCGTTTGAGAGCTCCGTACATTAGCTGTGTTGTTGTGAACTTCTTGTCGATGTGCTTCAAAGTAAAATGGTTCTGCGGAATAACCACCCCTTCACAGCAAAACATTCATATGTGTCAGCAAAAATTAGTTTAATTGTTGAGGAATTTACTCACAATCCACAATATTGAGTTCAAATCCGACTGTTTATATAAAGGTTTTGTTAATGGGTAATTTATAAACACTTTATAAATTTGAAGCCATACCCTAGCTTTGATAAATTACGAGATCCAATTTAACTAAAATTTTTTCATTAAAATAATTCATATATGACATACAACAATGGTCCGTTTAATTCAGTTGATAAGGAATAAGATTATAACTCATAAGGTAGTGATTTCAAATATAGTTGCCGATGTGAGAACCTTATTAGTGGTCGATTTATAAGTGTTCTGTAAGTTTAAAGCTTTCCGATGAGCCCCGTGATCCAACTTACCTTAATTTTTTTTTATAGAAAAATTCACATATGACATACACCAATATTTTTTAAATTGAAAGAAAAAGAAATGTTTTTTTCGCATGGAAATGATTCATTCATCTAATGTGACCCAAAAATGGCATTCCATTCAATAATGCATGTCCAAATAAATATTCATTAATAATTGATTGATATTCCATTAAAAAAAATTATTAATTAATAATTCAACATAAAATATATGCATAAAAAAAGAAACTATCAAAAGTTGTACTGATTCTAAATCTATGAATAGGCTATGAATAGGATAATCTCTCTTGAACTTTGTGCAACTTTTTTTTTTTTTCTTCACTTTTTTAATTTCCTCAATTTTATTGCTTAATACTTTCTTCTTCCCCATTCTAGGTCTACTAAAACGCACTATAACACTTCAAAATTTTAGGATCACATATATAATATATTTATTTACAATTTTTTTTGCCATCTAATATATTCATTCACATGGCAATTATTTTAATTGCAATAAGAGAGCATTGGAAATAATGGCCAAGAGAGAATCCATTAGGGCATGTTTGGATTAATCCTCTCATAATCATTTATTTGAGCCAAAATCATAGTTTTCTTCAAAATATTCAAATAGTGTTATGCATGTCAAATTCAATTATGAAACCAAAATCAAACACTCCTTTACATGTAAAAATTAATTATGAACACAAAAATCATAATTATATGAGAAGTTATCAAACATCCATATGTATGCACCAAAATAAAAATTGAAAATTAATGATAATAGTGACTTAAGAGATAACTATCATTTCGAGTTCATGAGATTAGATGCGTCCGAATTTGAATCATCTCCCCATCATTTATTTATTTATATATATATATTTTATGTAATACTATAATCACAATTTTATAAATTATTAAATCCTGACCACTCGTTCTGTTGATCCAATTGTAAGGATACAATGAAGAGAAAGAAAAGATGAAAAATGATTATGAGAGACTCCAAATCCGATGAACCTTATTTATTTGTGGGACCTAACCAACTCCAACGTTCCTTTCTCTCACTGTAGAGTGTGGCAAGGAGGAGTGTGGAACTGATAATGAATGGCGTTTAGAATCAAGTGGTTAGACTAGTAAGTCCGAATTAGTCTGGCCTGATTTATTTCTTACTTTTTTTTTAATTTTTTGTGATGATAATAATACTTGTTAGTGTTGAATGCTGAAGATTATCAATTTATACTTAATTTTTAATATTTTAAGATGTATTTTATATGATTTTAGATTTTTTATATGTTAATTTTGTATTATTATATTACAATTTTTTCCTTTTGTAAAGGGAAAAAAATCATCTAGGTACTTGGACTAGTTCAGATAGTCCAGGTGGATTAGTCCATTCCAGTCCAACTTTGAGCTGGTGCTAGATTGGATAAGACCTCGGGTTAGGTATCAACTCAGTCTGATCTAATCCATGCACATCCCCGGTAGCAAGTGTAGCTTGCAACAAAGATATTAGCTTTGGTTCAATAAATATTAAAATGATAAGTATAATTTGGGAGGACATGCTCAATTTTTTTTTCATTATTATCATCCCTCTTATTAAAATATTACAGATACGATAACGGAATACCGTAATCCTCTCAGTATTTTTCTCCCTTTATTTCTCCCCGTTGCATTTCTATCATTGGATCACCAAAAAAAAAAATGAATAGCTGGGATTCAATATGTAATAAAATCATTATTTTTTCCCTACTCTCCAAATTATCACCTTAAATTTATTCATATGTAACACTATAATCATCTGTTTATAAATTATTAAATCTCGACCGTTTATTTCATTGATCCAACGATGAGGGTGACAATACACAGAGAAAGAAAAGAACAAAAGGGAAATTTATTTATTTATTCATTTTTCATTATTATGATCCCTTTTAGGTGAAATATTACATATATAGGATAACGGATTACCAGAAGAAACCAGAAATGCGAGCTGTAAGGGATGTGAATTAGATGGAAAAGAATGAGAATAGGATGGTTAGGTAAAAACATGAACTTGCAATTTGTGGCTAAGCTTCAAGAGTTCAATCTCACACCCCATCACAGCTTTACACATTAACAAAGATGAAAACAGATCACACTATTAACCCGCCTCCCATTCTTCATTCTCACATTTTTTTTTCCCATATTTATTAATTTTTTTAAAAAAATATTATTATTATCATAAATACATACTCCTTGCACGCTGCTGGTACTATTTATTAGTATTGAACTGCACAAGTAAATGACAAATTACTGGCATTTTTTTTTTTAAAAAAAAAAGCAACATTTAATGATTATTCACGGAACCAAAACTGCGTGAGAGTGTCTGGGAAAGATTAAAGATCCAAGCTTTTGTCTCTCTCTCTCTCTGTCTCTCTCACCATTTATCTGTCAAAGATTCCATCCATTTTCCGGTCCACCACCATTGCACAATCATCTCTCCTTTTCCCCTCCTCCACCTTCCCCACAAAGTCCCTTCTCGCTTTTGCTTTTAATTATATATTAATAATTATTATAATGCTGTATAAAAATATCCAATTCCTCCCTTTTTGTAACTATTCTTCTTCTTCTTGTTCTTCTTCAGCGTAATCATCATTCATTTCAATTTGGGGTGTGAATTCTTCACAGACCCAGAAGGATTCTCTGCTCTTTTTTTTTTTTTTTGGGTTTTGGTTTCCTCAGGTTTCCTTCTGAAATTTAGAGGAAAGGGAAGAAGAAACAAGGCAACAATCAGCTTTTCTGGATCTGGGTCGGGTCAGAGTCGGGTCAGCTTCTCCCTCTGCTCTTCCTTGGTGGTATTGTTTTTCTGAATCCTATTGCCTAATTCCACTCAGCAATTAATCATCCACACTCTCTGGTTTTGCTTTTTTTAATTTATTATTTATTTTGGTTTCCTTCTGTCTTACACAATTTGTCTGTTCATTACATTATTGGGAATTGTCTCTCTCTCCCCCTCCTTTTCTCTCTCTCTCTATCTTCCTCCTCCTCCTCCTCCTCCTTACGTGGATGATAATCTCAAATAAATATTGTTCATCGACATTTCGCGACCAGTACTTATTCCTCCTTTCGTCGTTTTCAGTATTTTGTTTTCCTTTTTGTAAGTGCCGATTATGCCATCGATTTGGTATGAATAGATCTTAAATTTTAGCCTTTCGGGAATTGATTTTTATTATTTTTTTTCCGGGGTCGTAGATTTTGAAATTTATTGCTGAAACTTGCCAGTCATATTCTTATTTATTACATTTCGTTCTTACGATCTTCAATTAGCGCTTAATTAAGGTCGTCTTTGGCTTCCTTCTGCTTTTGATTAAACAAAGTTCATCTTTGATTTCAAACTCACGCACATGAACAGTTTTAGTTCCATTTTTTCCCCCTTTTTATGGGTAATGGTGAGGGTATTGGAATGTCATTTTATGTCTGTTAATGTGAGCTTTTATCCATTGTTGTATCATTTATGAACCTTTCAGAAATACGATGTTGCAGTCTAGGTGGTCCTGAATTGAGGGGTCTTCATGGCTGGGATTGATGGTACTTTTCCTTTTACTGGCGACTGGGGTGCTCCTAGTCCGAGTCCAAGAACCTTTTTCTCTAAAATGCTAGGAGAAGATAACCTTACTAGGCAAATATCAGAGCCTCCTGGAAATGGTAGAACTGAGGAGACCTTCATGCAACAGAATCAAGAGCTCATTATGAATGGAAATTTCAGCACAAGAGTTATGGCGCCACGAGATGACGCATCTGGTGGCCAGTTAACTGACCCAACTTCTATGTCTGAGAATAAGTCTATCTCACGAGGAAACCTTGTTGAAAGGATGGCTGCTAGAGCTGGATTTAATGCGCCGAGGTTGAATACAGAAAGCATTAGATCAGCTGATCCTACGATGAATTCGGATACTCGATCTGCTTACTTAACCATACCACCTGGCCTCAGTCCGACCACACTTTTAGAGTCTCCAGTTTTCCTTTCTAATTCACTGGTGAGTGAGCTCTAAATCTAAAATATCACATGTGATATTATTGTTTGTGGTTCGTGCAGAAGTCTTCATTTGGTATTTAAGCTGGAAATGTGTTCTTGTGAGGTGGACTAGCAGATGTCTTTTTGAAATTGAGTTCTGATAAAAAATTAATCTGATGTTGCTTTTCCTGGATGATGTAATTAATTGCAGAGGAACTCTTTTTAGAACTTGATGGGAGCTGCCTGATGTAGAATTATGATGTATTATATCATTCGCTCTTCCGTTCGGGCATGTCAAAAAATAATTGATCCTACTGTTTGTTTTGCTGCTAAAAAGCGCTAACGTCTGTTATCCCTCACCATACAAATGTCTGATAGGATAGAACACTTTGAGTGGCTGAATATGTGACACATTTATGCATTGCCCACGTGGTATTTGGTGGAGACTTGGGTGCTTTCTCCCAATTAAAATATAGGCCTTAATGGGTAACTTGAGTTTCCATGGCTTCAAGTTTGACCGGTTACAGTCCATGAACTTTCTTGCTTGCCTGTTTCTGTTATTTTCTTCCAACACACTTGAGTGCTGAAAATTTCATTAGAGATATTGTGTATGCTTAAGATGTGTGATATGAGTAAATCTTTTATGGCATCATAACTTAGTACAATTACTGACACGCTCTAGGTCTGGAGGATTTGTGTATCCCTCCTTCTCTACCTTTTGAACGAACTAATCATGATGTATGGGGTTTGTGGGATTATTTTCTCATGAGAGATAGTTAAATTCTAGAACGCTAACATCAGGTTATGTCCGGTCCTATTCCTAAGACAGATAAGGCCCCAAAGGGAGATTTAGGAATTTTTCTAATGAGGGATCAAAGAAGTTATTTTACAGGGTCTTATGATGAAATGATATTTGCAAGCAATCCATTGTTGATAGAGCATAATGGTGTTATGTGATTCATGTGGTCAGCCTGAATTAGTATGATAAGACGTGCTGTTATGGTTGTTATGGTAATACTATCTTTGTACCAGTTGCCTAATTAATAATGAGCAATTTTTTTCAGTACATGGACATAAAATATGCTCTCAGCTAGCATAGCTATTCATTTTTCTTGTTTCAATATGGCTTTCAGCCAGAGATATCAGCAATCATTATTTAAATATTTTGGAGGCTAAAATCTGATTTGTCAAAGTTGTTATTCCCCTACTGAATTATGAAACCTGTCTAATTGCAGGCACAACCGTCTCCAACAACTGGAAAGTTTTCATTTGTCTCAAATGGCAACTTCCATGGTTCAGAACCGAACTCTGGTGCTCCTGAAAAAACTAAAGATAACAACTTTGATGACATTTATGCATCATCGTTTGCTTTCAAGACTACAACAGATTTCGGCTCTTTCTATAATGGTGCTGCTAGAAAAGTAATCATTTTCACTATTTCTAAAATGAAGTTTATTCACCTTCTGATGCATTATTGGACAACAATGTAAAGGCAATGACACAGTTCTTTTATCTTCCTCGTAGATGAATCCAACCACCACGCTCCCAGAACAATATCTTACTGCTGAGGTCTCAGCTCCAGACTTGACTGACCCTCCCACTCAGAATGGCAGTAGAGCATCAGTTGAAGAACCGGCAGATGAAGAGGGAGGTCAAAGAGGAAATGGAGATTTGCAAGCTGCCGGCATTGGGGGCACACCAGCTGAAGATGGATATAACTGGAGAAAGTATGGACAGAAACAAGTTAAGGGTAGCGAATATCCACGAAGTTACTACAAATGTACCCATACGAACTGTCCGGTGAAGAAGAAAGTGGAACGATCTCATGAGGGCCACATAACAGAAATCATCTACAAGGGGAATCACAACCATCCAAAACCATCCACAAATCGCAGATCTGCAACAGGGTCTGCTAACCCTCTAGGTGACATGCAAGCGGATGTATCTGAAAGTACTGAACCGCATGGTGGTGGTGATGGTGAACTGGGCTGGACAAGCTCGCAAAAAGGAAATATAGCTAGAAATTCTGATTGGAAGCATGAGAACCTTGAAGTGACCTCTTCAGCAGCATCCGTGGCCCCCGAATTCGGCAACCAGTCCACCAATTTGCAGGGTCAGAACGGTACTCAATTTGAATCAGCAGATGCAGTGGATGCCTCATCTACTTTCTCTAACGATGAGGATGATGATGATAGGGGAACTCACGGCAGCGTATCAGTAGGTTATGATGGAGAAGGAGATGAATCAGAGTCTAAAAGAAGGTATCCCTTGTTCTCTTCTAAATTTGTTAGAAAAAAGTTGACATCTCTGTCAAATATTAAAATCAACGATATACTATCTTCCTAGAAAACTGGAATCTTATCCAAATACAGCAGAATTGAGTGGAGCCACTAGAGCTATTCGGGAGCCTAGAGTTGTTGTTCAAACTACCAGTGAAGTAGATATCCTTGATGATGGATACCGTTGGCGTAAATACGGACAAAAGGTTGTCAAAGGAAACCCAAATCCCAGGTGAGCGTTCCTTGATAGCTGTATTCTGTCAAATAAACACACACACACATATATATTCTTCTGGTCCATAATGTGAGACCTGATTGAAGTTAGTCCTAGTCCTAAATGTAAAACCTGTCTTTTATATTTATTATTTTCTTCCCATCCACCTGCTATTAGTACTCCCTCAACAAGATGATAGATTCTTCTTTTGCAACAATAGTTGAATCCAAAGACTATACTAAACAAGGGTACTCAAGGGAAAAAAGATGTCATATTTATTACTCCCTTTGTTTCTTTTTATAATAAACTCTTTTTGGGTATGACATGTTTCCTTTTATAAGAAACGCTTAAAAGTTGTTTCAAGTTTTTTTGTAAATTTTCCATTATACCCCCATTTAATTACTCATACTGCTCACTCTCATTGTATTTAATTCTCACCACACATTATCTCTTTTCCACATAAATGAGGATATCTTTATCTTTGGCGAAAAGTTACATTTTTTTTGCATCGTAATTGTTTCCAACTAATTTTAACCAACTTTTGGAACAATACGATTCAGGGTTTTCAAGTCTTATTTCTTATGAAAAGAAATGGATGAAGTATAGTTAACTAACTTCTTTAATATAATCAAATTAGTTAAATAAGTTATACGAAAGCATGTGTGTACACCCACACATGCATTTATGTTCATAGATACTTGCATATATGCATGCATGCATGCGTATAGCTGAGAATGGATGCGATGAGAGATGGATTTTGATGCAGGAGTTACTATAAGTGCACCAATGTAGGCTGCACAGTGAGGAAGCATGTGGAGAGAGCATCACATGACCTGAAATCTGTGATCACTACATATGAAGGAAAGCACAATCACGATGTTCCTGCTGCTCGCAACAGCAACCAAGGCAATGCTGCAGCTTCTAGTGCTGCTGCTGCTCAAGCTTCTTCTGTTATTCATAGTCACAGAGCTGAAGCCTCACAAGGCACTGGGAGGCTTGAGAGGCCTGTTTTGGGCCTGGGATCGTTCAACTTACCTGGGGCTGGGGCTGGGCCTGGGAGGCCGCAGCTAGGGCCTTCCCCTGGCTTTTCCTTTGGAATTGGAATGAATCAATCGGGCTTCCCCAATCTAGCCGCCATGGCGGCTTTGGGTCCGGCCCATGCTAAGTTTCCCGTCATGCCCGTTCATCCGTTCTTGCCGAATCAACGTCCGCCAAACATGGGCTTCATGTTGCCCAAAGGAGAGCCCAATTTGGAGCCCATTCCAGAACGCGGGCTTAACATGCCTGCTGGTTCTTCAGTATATCAAGATATGATGAGTCGGATGCCACTTGGACCACATATGTAACAGTTTCCATTCTTTCAATAGAAAAGAACTAATACATATCAATATATATGCTTGTGCTCAAGTTGGCAAATTTATCACATCTTAATTTATTGTTATATATAACTCATTATATCATCACAATTAATTTGAGTTAGCTCAAAACTTCTAATTTGATGACTTAGTGGGAGGGTAATGACTCACCTTATGTTTGTATAGAGTCATAGAGAGAAAAATATGAAAGAAAAATACTGTGTGAAAAATGGGAGGAAAAATAAATTTAGCCAGGGAAAATAAGATGTGAAAAAGATTGGAGCGAAAAGAGATATGGGGTCTACATGTTTTCTTTCCAATGTTATCTTATGAAAAATGGAGATATTTGCGCCCGGGGGGCTTTCCAGGCAAGAGAATTAATATCAGAAAGGTCACATTGACAACTCAAATAGCTACCATTGACTACTCAAGTTACTCATATTAACAACTTCTTGAGACCTTTCTAATATTAATTATTTTACATGGAACTTTATAGTAATTCCCCTAAAAATATTAATGGCATTTTGTCCATGTTAATCATTCATGTGTACATAGATTTAAAAGATTTTTATATATAATTAAAAAGGGAATACACAATCTTTTGAACACAACACTCAGCAAAAGACATTAAGCTGCTAATTGAACTGCACATTGTTCAATAAAAAAAAAAAATCATCTCCATCATTAGAGATGACATCAAAGTGTGTGTTTGTCTTTCCTTTATAGAGTCCAAATGCAACGTTTTTCCAAATTGAGCAAACAAATCCAAAAGGAATAGACAATATGCTCAAAGTTGTCGGGCAAACCTATCAACTCTGCTCCCTTCCCATTTACTACCTTATTGTTTAACTTGAAAGCTAGTTGATTTTTTTTAATAATTAAATAAGTAAATTAATAAATCTATTTATTATTTTTTTTCAAACTAATTTACTTGATTTATAAACTGATATATAATCCAACAATATATATATAAATAAATATTTAATAATAGATGTTATAATTAAGTTATTTATTTAGTTTGTTTTAAATCACCCAAAAAGTTAACTGACTCTTATTTTAAGGAAATGAGATAGTATAAGATATAATTAATCTAATTGTTTTGTTTGAAAAGTTGGTCAAAATTAGTTAAACATAACAAAAATATGTAAAAAAATCCCCCCCCCCCAAAAAAAAAGCCCTCATTTACGTGGAAGAGAGTGAATATGTGGTGAGGGAAAAATGTGTAGTAGAGCTAAGTTATCTTGAAAAATGTGGAATTAAATAAAGTACTTTTGCAATTAAGCGAAGGTAAAATGCAGAGTTTACAAAAAAACTTTTGAGACAATCTCTAAATGTATCTTATAAAAAGTAACAAGACATACCTAACAATTATATCTTACAAAAATTAACAAATGGAGTAATTATTTAACACAGGTCAAAATCCTTAAAACCTTTTAATTTAAGAATTTTAACCAATAGAATTTTCATCTAGTGAAGGGGTTAGTCTCTCGTAACATAGTGATTTAAAGTTCGAATCCCATTCAGGAGAGGTGCTCACATTTAATATTTGATAGTACCTCAAACGAAATTTTATCTCCAATTAGAGGATATGCGTACTTAGGGAAAAAAATGTTAATCAATTGGTTGAATTTCTTTACTGGTTGATGGAGCAATTAACTGATATTAATGCTAATTTGATTGATTAATTGTACTCCTTGGTTCCTAATAATGAGAACGATGTTGTTCCTAATTAATTAAACGGTAAGGAAAGTTTAGACAACATTCCAAAGGTTACTCATTCCATTGATTACCATATATATATATATATATATATATAAATTATATAGTCTTTCTTAGTTAACAAATGTGTTAGTCAATTAGGTAAACATTTGACTTGGTTAATTCGTTCATTTTATCCACAATTAATTAGAAGCAAGATCAATTACATTGGTTAGATACTATATTACATAGTGGTAACTTAGAATCAAGTGGTGTATAAACAATGCTACATTCGGTCTTTAATATAAGAGTCAGTTGTTTTTTTTAAATATATTACTTTAAATTATTTATATTTACTATTTTTCTCCAAAACTAATTTATTTTACTTATAAAATGATACATAATATAATGATGCATATGAATAAATACTTATAAATAATGTACTTAGTTTTTTCATTTTACTAATTTAAAAAAAGTTAATTGATTCTTATATTAAAGACCAGTGCAATAATACATACATATTAGAAAGCAGCCTGAATGATGATTCAAGTAATGGATCTCAACCGATTCAGAAATGGAGGAAGAGGGAAACACAATTCTCCAATCAAATATTGACACATGGATTTTGTTTTTTTTAAAAAAAGGATAATAATTCATATGGATAGAATTTCAATGTTTCATTAAATCATTGTTAAAAATAAGAATTATGTTTGGCAATATGTAATTGGAGAATTGGATCTAATAAATATAAACAGATTGACCTAATTTTTGTGTTTTTAAATACGGTTGCCCTTAAAATACACATGCCTCTTTTTTTATCAACTTTTGCTCAAGGATATTTAGCTACTAATTATTTTTTTCAAAAAAAAAATCATGATTTAAAACATTAAAATCATCATAGATGAGAAAAAATCATTATTCGCTCCATAGAAAATAAAGACAAATCCAAAATCCGTATGCAATTCTATCATACGCTGGGTCCAAATATATTGAAGCCTTTATTTTGGAGGCAACCTAGATGATTTATATACGTTAAAATAATCAAAGCAAATTTGTTTTTTTACATTAAAAAAATCGAAGAGGACTTGGTTTTAACGCCATGTCTTTTTATTGGCCGAAGTAAAAGCAAAAATATGAGTTAAAATTGTAGTCCTTCCATTTTTTATCTGTCACATTTTGTTACGTGGATTAAGAAAAGTAATTACTTTGTTAAATTTTCTTCAATTTTGTTAAATATACGCTTATTAATAAACTGGTATTGAGGTTCGAGAAAACCATTCAAAAACAATCTTAAATGATTTGTTATTCGGAAATTTGATGAGTAATAACCAATATTCAGGCATGCAGTGAGACTACTTGCATATATCAAAAATATACTAAAATATATATTTAATCCTTTAAATTCATATTAAATTTCAGTTTAGTCCCTTAAATTTACAAAATACATTTTTTGTCTTTTTATCTTAACATTGTTAATTTAATTTAACAGAAAATGCTAACTCATCAAAATTAAACAGTGATTATACAATTAAATACTAATAAAATATGCTTCAATTTTAAATATTTCATATAATCATCTTTTTATTTTAAAATTTAAATATATTTTATGGTCATTTAACTATAGAATCACTCTTTAAATTTGATAAATCATCATTTTCCTTTAAATTAAAATAACGATATTAAGGCAAAATGATTAAAAACATACTTTTTAAACTTAAGAGATCAAACTAAAATTTAATGTAAATTTAAAAAATTAAATATATACTTTGACTCGAAGGAATGTTATATTATGCAACATCCTCAAATAATTTGACTTTAGAATTAGAAGGTACAAGGGTGCAAAGAAAAATATAGTAAGATATTATAAAAGGCTAATACAGTACCGTTCTTGCTAATCCTTACAAGTCAATCAAATTTTAATTTTAATCCTTCTAGTTTCAAATTTTGACCTTTGTCCTTTCTAAGTTCAGAAAAATTTGATTTGACTTTAACATTAACTTTCAGTTAACATCATCAAATGCAAAGGACTAAAATCAAAATTCTTTAAAAGTACAAGAACTTAAATTAAAACTTGTCTTCAATAAAAGTCAATGTATTTTTAATGAGTTTTGACTTTTATCTCTATACTTAATGTATTAACTCAGATTAAATCCTTATAAAATTATAGAGACAACAACCCATGATTTAAAACTATAGAGACTAAAACCATAATTTAATCAAACTGTAAAGACCATAAATGTATCATTTTGGCACCAAATCCATTGGTTAAGCTTGACATTTTATTGTGGTGAAATCCTAGAATTACTATTGTAAACATAAAAGTTATGAACCAACAAACATTGTTCCTACTACAAGAGGCATTAGTGGTTTAAGCACAATCTGCAAAGACAAATCTTTGAAAGAGTTATCCCTGATTAAGTCTAATAATGTTTGAATCTATCTCAATCTATAGTCAACAACAATAAAGCTTTATCCCACTAAGTGGGGCCAGCTTCACATATCAAATGATGCTATTAACCTTGATCAAAAACCAAATAATTGGATAAATTGTTGATTAAGAGGTATCATTCAATAACCTCATTGAAATACTCATAATAAAATTAACTTAGGTGTCATTGTGTCCACCCACGCACTTCCATCTATTTACTTCTTTATCGACATGTTTGGCCAAACCCTTCTACCATTCCTTATACATCTCCCTTGCAGTATTACTGTCAACTTAACAGTGCAGAATTATGAGGGAAGGCTGCAAGCATGAAGTGGCAAACTCCGGCACCACATAGCCAAACATGTGATTTTGTTATTGCTCAGACCCAATTCTTCCATTTGAGTCTGCATACCCAAACCGTAGAAGCCAAATAACCTGTAGTCATCTTACACACCACACGCCAAAAAAGCAGGTGGTGGCATGAACTGAATTCAGGGAAGAAACTGTTAAGCAGGAGGCAGGAGCTGGCAACACAGGAGGAGTCGGCAAGAACCTTCAATACTAGACATCTCCACCGAACTGACCTCCTGATTTAACACGTATTTATATACACTCAGTTCAGTTCGTCTTCTCTTATTCTTTAACTAGTAGTCTGCAAGACCCAGCTTTGATCCTAGAATGTGATGATGCGTTAGGACAATAAGATTAACGCATTAAGTCTTCTATAGAAGCAATATAAATCTGTAAGAACTATATGAACACCCCCAAGACTAGCAACAAAGAACAAGGGTGAACGGGGATGGAGAAAGAGAATAGCCTAGCTTAACTCCACGCTTCCCTCTAGTGTCAACGCAAGGGTTTACAAATTGATTTTTAATTATAAAAAAAGGATTTGACTAAAAGTCCACGATGGTTTGATCCTCAAGGATTTACAAGGAACATGCTACAGTGGCAGAACCGTATCATCAGGTGTTTTGTGATTATCATGCATTCCATAACTTACTAGTATCTTCTTTCTGGTGTAGTGAACTCTCCTATTTTGGGTAAGTCGCTGTAGTTTAAGAATCTATTCAAATGGCATGAGCCCAGGAACTTTCTTGTTGAGATTGAGATATAAATATATATATATATATATAGAGAGAGAGAGAGAGTCCATTTTAATATCAAATCATAAAATACAGAATAGTCAACCTTGTTAACATTAAATATCTAGGCAATTTATCATGTTATTCCAAACAGATCATTGATAAAAACATCCTTTATAAGGGGAAAAATTGAAAGCAGCATTTCCCTTCAGCATAGTGCCATGGACTTAAACAAAGAAATTGATGAGTACATACCAACAAATCATATCCCCTTAGAGAAATTGAGGGACAGATCAGAAGTGCTTCTCGTACTCCTGTGGTGGTGGCTGCTCCCAGTTCTGCAAAAAGCCTAAAACAAGAGAAAGTAGGTTCTTAGCGAGAAGCATACATCTTTATATACAATATAAATCAACACAGCAACATTTCACGAAATTATTCTATAATTGCGACATAAGACTCATTCAGTCATGCATTTTCATAGAGGCTTACAGTAAAAAATAATCCAAATTTCACTTCGGAGTTCTGAATATGCAAGTAACAACACAAGGTTCATGTGTACAGGTATATGTTCATCAAATTGTGTGTGCACCCATTCACCGTCACATTCCACGGAAAGAGATTTCACCACAGA
>QFDD01003359.1:0-22077 GCA_006871305.1 Vachellia collinsii | reverse complement strand
GTCTTATGTTCTCTTTGCAAATGATTTTTGTACAAAATTCCAGCAATTTTGATAACATTTACTTGTATTGGTCCTCACCAATTAATGTAATGGCCGTTTTATCCCTTACTGATGATGAATATGATGTTTATGGTACCATCGATGAACTAACCATTTTCACTGATGCACTTTGAGAGGTATCGGACGTATTATTACTACACACATCCCACTGAAAATTAATTTAACCACTTTTTTTTGTTCTAGTTTATTGTATTTTCAATTAAAATCAAAGTATAATATGTTACTTCACATTCTTAATATAATCATCAGTTGAGCTTTTTAGAAAGATTAAGGAAGTTACATAAACTACTTCAGTCTTCTAAATTTACGTTAAATTTCAATTTGATTCTTTAAATTTAAAAATTGTATTTCTATACACAATTTATTCTATGTAATTGATGTGACAAGACAAAGGAAATTTGTGAAGAAAATTCTTGCCGTAACTATCCACATCATGTGCAGAAACAATTTGTGATATTTGAAAGATAGTTAATATTCATTTTCCATTTTATTACCCCACTCATCTTCTATGTCTCATGGTCTCTCTTACATATGCGCATATACTTAAATTACGTAATCCCCCCGGGCGTTGCCTCTTCTTATCTTAAACTATTAAGTTACCCTCATTGATTAAGAGATGACACGGTAGTTGTTAATATAACCATTTTAGCTGTCAATAACAAGTATGTGTTATAGGTTGACATTAGTTGTTAATACATGATATTACAATTATTGTTAATACGTATTTGTTATTGATAATTAAACTGACTATACTAACCATTGTCATGGAATGTATCAACAACGAAATTAAGCAATGATAGTAGTTTGGTTATTTTAAAATTAACTTCCCTTAAACTTATGTCCATTGGGATTTCTTAGTTATTTGAATATTTAATGGGAATTTTTAGTAATAACTTTTGTTATTTGGGATCCGAGTGTAACTCTCCTTCTCTTATTTTGTTTCCATGACAAATATATCACCATATATAATAGTTATTGCTCCCTTGACGTCATTATTCATCATTAATAATTCCTTCTTATGTCTTTTTTTTTCACATGATAAAAAAAACATTATGCGCATCCGACCGATTATAAAAAAATTAAAATCCCAAATGATTGGAAATAGTATTTTGGTTTCAACAAAAAATTCTTGAAATTTTCTAAATTAGTTGACTGCTACGTAGAAGTCAAAGATTTATGAAATGGGTTGTATATTACTCTAACTTCTACCACTGAACATGTTATGAAATTAAAATGATGTTTACCAAAAATTCATGAAAATGAGTTGTATTTTTCACTTGTACGTCTTGACACGTCCCTGTTCTTTTCCCCTCTCCATCTCTTCTTGTCACACCACTTATGCATGCATTAAATGCTACGTATAAATAATGCATTCACTAACATTCTTAGCTAATTTTTATTCTTGATATTCACATTTGAGATAATTTCACATGAAATTTCTCTTTTAAACTCTTTTACAGAAATCCTAGTAACATTTACCTTTCAAAAAGAATGTTCTGAGACAATTTTAATTTAAAGAATGCAAGGTGCTCATCAGTTAAACTGATTAAATACAACATTATATTCGGTTTTAATATAAAATCTCGTTTGTAGGATTAAAGGGAGTAGTTTATTAATGAAAAAGATCTTACATTTAGGATTGGAGGTAGTACTATAATATATTTTATTTTATTTATTCGAACAGCTTATTTCATTCTTACATGGAATGATGGCTAATGTAGATAAACACTAAACAATAGTTGACATTTTCAAACTACTTATTTTTTTTTCCAACCAAACTACTACATAATAAACCTGGAGACAATAACTTACTTTAAATATAAACCACAAATTTAATAAAATAAAATAAAAAACTTCATAGAACTTGATATTCTTTCTAATACCAGAGTCACCATCACCATGAACCTGCATGAAAATCAGAAAGAAAATACATTAAAGAAAATCATCAGAAAAAACTGTTCAAACACCTAATTTATTAGCCATTTTAAATTTTACATACTCATCACTTATCAACCTCCTCATGATGAACATGCATAGAAGAGCCAGGATCGTTAAATTTTGTCTCTTTTGTTTTATTGCGTTTATCATATGATGTAAAACTGACTTCTGAAAAAAAAAAAACAAGAAGAAGAAGAAAAGATTAAAGGTTTCCACGTTTGTGACAGAGAGTTTTCCTATGCTCATGTTAAACCAAATGGATAAAGATGGAAAAACTTTAACGGGTTTGATTTTAAACAAAATAAAAAAAAAACAGTTGGAGTTATAAAATTTTAATAAAGAGAACTCATAAAGAAAATTGGTTGAAATTTTTGACCCCACTTCTTCATTCTTCTAGGGGGGGAAAAGAAATCGAAGTCATTAGAATTTTCCGTTCCTCCCCTCAAACCAAACAACAGGTCAAGAAATTCAGAGCGTACGTAAGAATAATAAAAGTAATAAATTACCTTACATATAAATGAGTTGTCCGTAATTATTCGTTAGGGCTAGCATTCTCTGCAAGAGTTGAGTTCTTGCTCCTTGTTGGTATTGAAGTGCCAGGAGTTCGAATGTTGCTCTGGTTTGAGCTTGGACCTTCAGAAGGATTGTTTTGATCCTTTGGGGCAGCATGGGCTGCAAGAGGTTGTTTTTTGCTCCCCCTTTGGTTCGGGTTTGAAGCTTCAGAAGAGTTCATTTTGCCTCACCAACAAATTGAGTATAGCAACACTAAATATATTTTGGGATGTATGATCTTTGCTTGTTTCTTCCTATTCTTATTTTTGCTCTGTGCATTCAATTGTGGAATGTGATGTTCTATTTATAAAGATCTTAGACGCGTATATGTATATTTACATGAACATTTTTGTGAAACTTTTTCTGAATTTCTTTAAAGTTTGATTAACATTATCTCATATGTTTTCTTCAAAGTTATTATTTGGATTGTATTGCTGATTGAGTGACGTCATGAAATAGGACATATGTTACTATAACCAAAGAACAAAAAACGGGACCGGACCGGCGGACCGGCCCATGGTCCGGTCTGGTTCACTGGAAAACCGGTGACCGGGTTGACTGGGTCACATGTTTTTTTTTACTTTTTTTTAATATGCTTCCTTTGCTTTTTTTTTTTTTTAAAAAAATTATGTTAAGGTCCTACACAAACAAATTAATATTAGAAAGGTCTTAAAAGGTTTTTATTAGCAAGTAAAAGAGCACCATTGACAAGTAAATGAGTTATCAGTAGCAACTTTTGAGACTTTTTTGATATTAATTTTTTTGTGTATGACCTTAATGCAATTTCTCTCTTTTTTTATTGTTTTTATTAATATTTAGTGACAAAGGGAAGAATTAGATGGTGTTTATTCCTTTCCTTTTTTTTTACTACAAACATGATTTTTTTTATGATTGATTCTTAACGTTTTATGGTTGATGAATGAATTTTAATGATATTTTTTTATTATGAATGATTATTAATTACAATGACTAAAAGATTTTAACTGATAAAGATGAATATTTTGAAATGTCATTATTTTAATATGGCCGGTCTGACCCCGGTTTGACCCCGATCTGACCCATTAACCCTTAACCCACTGCCTCGACCGGTTCAGTGCCCGGTCCGGTTTTTTGAACCTTGACTATAACCTACTACGTACGAAAGTCAAGAAACTGTTCATGAAATGAGCGGAAATAAGATTTTAGTTTCAACCAAAATTTCTTGAAATTTTCTAAAATAAGTTGACTGTCACATAGTCAAATATTCATTAAATAGGTTTTATATTACTATGTAATTTTTCGAATTTAATTTTTCAACGTTATTTACAATTTATAATGTAAGTAGGTGTGAAGAGTTTGATATCAGAAGATACGAGAAGGATGTCTTATCTTCAGTTTGCAAATGATTTTTGTACAAAATTGCAGCTAGTTTGATGCCATTTACTTTGATTGATCCTCAACAATATAATAGTCATTGCTCTCATGACGTCATTATTCATCATATCGTTAATTAATTATTGCTTCTTACGTCTTTTTTCCACATGAGAAAAAACATTATGTGCATTCATCAGACCAATTGTAAGAAAATTAAAATCCCAAATGAGTGGAAACAATATTTTGGTTTCAACCAAAAATTCATAAAATTTCGTAAATCATTGGACTGCTATAGTAAACCATTTCACAAACGTCAAAGTTTGTGAAATGGGTTATGTATTATGCTAACTTCTACTAGTAAACATGTTATGAAATTGAAAGGATGTTTACCAAAAGTTCATAAAAATGAGTTGTATTTTTCACTTATGTCAACAAATCCCATTTTTTCCCTCTCCATCTCGTTTTATAACACCACGCATGCATGCACGCATTATATGCTATATATAAATAATTCATTAACTAATATTTGTAGCTAATTTTTCTTGAAATTCACATTTAAGATAATTTGTCATGAAATTTCTCTTTTGAACTCTTGTATAGAAATCCTAGTAACTTTTACCGTTCAAAGCGAAATAAGATGGAAATATTGAAGAAAATAATAGAAAAAAACTGAGACACAGCAAGAGCGCGGGCGTAATTGAAATTTGAAACACTCAGTCTATGAAAGCGGAGGCCTTCATAATCAAAATCTAAGAAGGATCTGAAACATATACCTTTCATTTATTATTATATTAATTTTATTCTCATATGATATAATATATATTAAATATCTATAAAGTTAGAAAGCTATTGAATTTAAGGCAAAGACAATAAAGTTTAAGGCATTTCTTGGTAAAAGCAAAACATGTTAGAAATAACTTATAAATATGATCACATAGATGAGTACTTAATTTATTTTTATCTGAAATTTTAATATTTTGTTTTTACTTCTACCCCACTTAATTACATGTTTATCTCATATATTCCTTATTGACATATTTTATGTCATTTTTATTCCTACTCATCTTCTATCTCAATGCGGTCTATCTTACATGTGTGCATGCTTATAATAAATTGTAATATAAAATATATGTTTAGTCTTCTAAACTTATTTTAACTTTTAGTTTGATCACGTAAATTTAAAAACTTTATTTCTATACACATGTTATTCTATATAATTGACATAGCTCATTGATTAAGGGATCATACGGTAGTTCTTGAGGCTAGATAATATAATTGTGGAATTATTAACTTAATTACCCATCGTTGGTTAGGGGATCACACGGTAGTTTTTAATATAACCAGTTCCATTTTAGCTGTCAATAACAAATATGTATTATTGGTTGACATTAGTTGTTAATAGAATACGTGATGTTAAAATTAATGTGAATACGTACTTGTTATTGATAATTAAACCAACTAAACGTTATTGTTATGGCATGTATTAACAACTAAATTAAGCAAAGATAGTAGTTTCGTAATTTTGAAATTATCTTCTCTTAACCTTATGTCCCTTGGGATTTCTTAGTTATTTGAATATTTAATGGGACTTTTTAGTAATAATTTTTGTTATTTGGGATCTGAGTTCCATGACAATTATATCACCATATATAATAGTATTGCTCGCTTGACGTCATTATTCATCATTAATAATTTCTTCGTATGTCTTTTTTTCACATGATAAAAAACATTATGTGCATCTGACAAATTCTAAAGTCCCAAATGAGTTTTGGTTTCAACAAAAAATTCTTGAAATTTTCTAAATGAGTTGACTGCTACCTAGTCAAAGATTTTTGAAATAGGTTGTGTATTACTCTAACTTCTACTACTATAACACTTATATATGTCTTGACACGTCCCAGTTCTTTTTCCGTCTCCATCACTTCTTGTGGCACCACTTATGCATTCATTAAATGCTACATATAAATAATTCATTCACTAACATTTTTGGCTTATCTTTTCTCTTGATATTCACATTTAAGATAACTTCGCGTGAAATATCACTTTAAAACTCTTGTATACAAATCCTAGTAACATTTACCTTTCAAAAGACAATTTTAATTTAAAGAATAATGATAGTGCCCATCAATTAGACCAATTAAATACTACATTATATTCGGTTTTAGATTAGAGAGAGTACTTTAAAAAAGAGATCTTATGTTTCGGATTAGAGATAGTACTATAATGTATTTTATTTTATTCAGATAATTTATTTCATTTTTACAAGGAATGATGGGTAATATAGATAAACACTAAACAATAGTTGAGATTTTCAAACTACTTATTTTTTTTGCCAACAAAACTACTGCATAATAAACCTGGATACAATACTTTACATTGACTGTAAAGGCCAAATTTAGTAAAATAAGATAAAAGACTTCATAGAAATTGATATTTCCTCTAATATCAGAGTCACCGTCACCATGAACCTGCATGAAAATCAGAAAGAAATTACATTAAAGAAAATCATGAAAAAAAAAAGTGTTAAAACACCTAATTTATTGGCCATTTTAAATTTTATATGCTCATCACTTATCAACCTCCTCATGACAAGCATACAAGAGCCACGATCGTTAAAAGTTGTCTCTTTTGTTTTATTGCGTTTATCCTAGGATGTAAAACTAACTTTTTCTTAAAAATAAAACATAATAGGTTTCCACATTTGTGACCGAGAGTTTTCTTATTCTTATGTTAAACCAAATGGATGAAACCCTTTGTTTGACTTGAGAGGAAAAGAGTGAGGATAAAGAAGGAAAAACGTTATCGAGTTTGATTTTTAACAAGAAGAAAACAGTTGGAGTTATAAAATTTTAATAAAGAGAGCACATAATGAAAATTAGCTGAAATTTTTGACCCCACTCCTTCATTTTTAATTAACAACAAAGTCGAACTCATTAAAATTTTCCGTTCCTCCCCTCAAACCAAACAAAAGGTGAAGAAATTCAGAGCACGTATGAATAATAAAAGTAATAAATTACCGGACATATTAGATTTGATTCTTCATCATTTCAGTGAAAGCCAGCTTCTTTTCCAACATTTGTTTTCTTGCTCTTTGCTGAATCTGGAGCGCCGGTGGTTGTAGAAGTGCTACCATGACCAGCATGTGGTCCAACAGTGTCATTGTTTCTGTGGTTTGGGCCAGAAGAGCTCGCACCATTGTTTTGATCATTTGGGGCAGCTTGGCCTGCAAGAGCGCGGTCGTTGCTCCTTCTCCCACGATCACTCATTTTGCCTAAACACTAAATATTTTGGGATTTATGATCTTTGTTCGTTTCTTCCTTTTCTTATTTTTGCTCTGTGCCTTCTAATTGTAGAATGTGATGTTCTATTTATAAAGACCTTAGACGCGTATGTGTATATTTTTACATGAACATTTTTGTGAAACTTTTTCTGAATTTCTTCGGAGTTTGATTAACATTTTCTCATATGTTTTCTTCAATGCATTTCAAAGTTATTGTTGGATTGAATTGCTGATTAAGTAACGTTATGAGATATGCTGTATGTCACTATAAGCTACTGCGTACGAAATTAAGATATATATATATATATATAGTACGTGTTCATGAAATGAATGGAAATAAGATTCTAGTTTCAAAAAAAATTTCTTGAAATTTTGTAAAATAAGTTGACTGCACATAGTCAAACATGCATGAAATAGGTTGTAAATTACTTTATAACTTCTACTAATAAAAATTTCACAGTTTTAATCGAGTCAACATGCCAGAAGGTAAGAGAAATTAACTTGTCTTATGTTCTCTTTGCAAATGATTTTTGTACAAAATTACAGCTATTTTGATACATTTATTTTTATTGATCCCCACCAATTATTGTAATGGCCGTTTTATCCCTAGAGAAAATGTTAATCAAACTGTGAAGAAATTCAGGAAAAGCTTCACAAAAATGTTCATGTAAATATACATATACGCGTCTAAGATCTTTATAAATAGAACATCACATTCCACAATTGAAGGCACAGAGCAAAAATAAGAATAGGAAGAAACAAACAAAGATCATAAATCCCAAAATATTTAGTGTTGCCATATAATTAATTTGTTGGTGAGGCAAAATGAGTGATCCTGGGCAAAAGAGCAAGAGAACAACTCTTGAAAAGAATGCTAGCCCTAACAGTGTTGAGAGCTCTTCTGAAGATTCAAGACCAAACCAGAGCAACAATACAACCACTGGCGATTCAAAACAAAAAAAGAGCGACAAAGGTCTTCACAAACATACCCGTAAAGAATAATTACGTACAACTCATTTATATGTAAGGTAATTTATTACTTTTATTATTCTTACGTACGCTCTCAATTTCTTGACCTGTTGTTTGTTTTGAGGGGAGGAACGGAAAATTTTAATAAGTTCGATTTCTTTTCCTCCCTAAAAAAAGGATAAAGTGGGGTCAAAATTTTCAACTAATTTTCTTTGTGTTCTCTTCAGTAAAAATTTATAACTCCAACTGTTTTTTTTTTATTTTGTTTAAAATCAAACCCGTTAAAGTTTTTCCTTCTTTATCCTCACTCTTTTCCTCTCAAGTCAAACAAAGGGTTTCATCCATTTGGTTTAACATGAGAATAGGAAAACTCTCTGTCACAAACGTGGAAACCTTTCATCTTTTTTCCCCCAAAAAGTCAGTTTTACATCATCTGATAAACGCAATAAAACAAAAGAGACAAATTTTAACGATCTTGGCTCTTGTATGCTCATCATGATGCTAAGTGATGAGTGTATAAAATTTAAAATGGCTAATAAATAAGGTGTTTTAACACTTTTTTCTGATGATTTTCTTTAATGTATTTTCTTCCTGATTTTCATGCAGGTTCATGGTGATGGCGACTCTGGTATTAGAAGGAATATCAAGTTCTATGAAGTCTTTTATTTTATTTTATTAAATTTGTGGTTTATAGTCCATGTAAGTTATTTTCTCCAGGTTTATTATGTAGTGGTTTGGTTGGGGAAAAAAATAAGTAGTTTGAAAATGTCAGCTGTTATTTAGTGTTTATCTACATTAGCCATCATTCCATGTAAGAATGAAATAAGTTGTTTGAATAAAATAAAATATATTATAGTACTACTTCCAATTCTAAATATAAGATCTCTTTTGTTAACTACTCCCTCTAATCCTACAAACGAGATTTTATATTAAAACCGAATATTATGTAGCATTTAATCAGTCTAACTGATGAGCACCTCTCATTCTTTAAATTAAAATTGTCTCAGAATATTCTTTTTGAAAGGTAAATGTTACTAGCATTTCTGTAAAAGAGTTTAAAGTAGAAAATTCATGTGAAATTATCTTAAATGTGAATATCAAGAAAAAAAATTAGCTAAAAATGTTAGCGAATGCATTATTTATACATAGCATTTAATGCATGCATAAGTGGTGTGACAATAAGAGATGGAGAGGGGAAAAAACTGGACATACAAGTGAAAAATACAACTCACTTTCATGAACTTTTGGTAAACATCCTTTTACTTTCATAACATCTTTAGTTGTAGAAGTTAGAGTAATATATAACCTATTTCATAAATCTTTGACTACGTAGCAGTCAACTCATTTAGAAAATTTCAAGAATTTTTTGTTGAAACCAAAATACTATTTCCAATAATTTGGGACTTTAGTTTTTTTAGAATTGGTCGGATGCACATAATGTTTTTTATCATGTGAAAAAAAGACATAAGAAGAAATTATTATTAATGAATAATGACGTCAAGGCAACAATACTATTATACATGGTGATATATTTGTCATGGAAACAAAATAAAAGGAGAGTTACACTCGGATCCCAAATAACAAAAATTATTACTAAGAAGTTCCATTAAATATTCAAATAACTAAGAAATCCCAAGGGACGTAAGCTTAAGGGAAGTTATTAATTTTAAAATATCCAAACTACTATCATTGCTTAATTTAGTTGTTGATACATGCCATGGCAATGGTTAGTATAGTTAGTTTAATTATCAATAACAAGTATGTATTAATAATAATTGTAACATCATCTATTAACAACTAATGTCAACCTATAATACATACTTGTTATGGACAGCTAAAACGGTTATATTAACAACTATGGTATCATCTCTTAATCAATGAGGGTAATTTAATAATTTCGCAATTACATTCTCTAGCCTCAAGTACCTTGTGACATCAATTATATTTTTTTTTTTACTTAGGACTTGAGTATAATTAAAAACAAAATCATTTTCTTTGAATTACATGTGAAGCTTCTTAAGAACTTAATCCCCCCCCCCAAAAAAAAACATAATTTAAGTAAATAGCGAATAAATTGTAGTACATAGCTGATAAAATGTAAAATGAATATTAACTATATTCATTCTTTATTTATTACACTTCATTAGCATATTCAGCAAATAAGATCAGTTGGATGTTTAATCAAAAATTGCCTCTCTTTTTTGTCACAAGCTGTGTCAATTATATAAAATAAAATGTGTATAGAAATAAAGTTTTTAAATTTAAGGAATCAAAATAAAAGTTAAAATAAATTTAGAAGGTTAAACGTATATTTTATATTGCAATGTATTATATGCATGCGCACATGTAAGAGAGACGGCAAAGAGAGAAAATATGAGTGGAAATATAAATGAGAATTAAATATGTTAAAAAGGAATATATGAGATAAGCATGTAATTGGCGGGGGTAAAATAAAAAATTATTAAAATTTCAGATAAAAATAAAGTATTTATATGATCTTATTTATCAGTCACTTTTAAATAATTCGCATGTACTAAAAAATTCATTAAACTTCATTATCTTTGCCTTAAATTCAATAGTTTTTTAACTTTATATTTATTTCTTATACATTATACACTTGAGAATAAATTCAATACAATAATAAATGAAAAATATATAAAATAGTATATTTATATAAAAAATTTAATGATATGATTTATAAATATTAAATGGTAACAAAAAATTCCCTACATCTCTAGCTTATAAATAGGATTTAAGAGTAATATAACCCATACTTAAAATCAACCCTATCTCAGAGAGTGTATTGAACGTGATGCTTGAACTTGAGAGGCCTCTCCTACTTCTTTTAACAAACAATGAATAAAGAAGCATAATCAATTACGTATAATGATTATTCTAATGAATCAATAAATCACGTGCAAATTAAAATATATCCAAAGAAGGCAAAATTTAAGTTGACCACTTGATTGAAATATATCAAATCATTTCCAGTCAACAAACTTCCAAATTAAAATATATCCTTTCTTGTACAGGTCCTTTCTTATTGAGCACAAGACTGGCAAATTTTGGAACGAACGAGATCAAAGCGCCCTTGTAGATTCCCACTGGAACTTCATTTTCAGAATTCTATCTCACAACATAATAAGGATGTCTGACAGGTCCAAAGACTTCATCAACAAATCCCAGCGATGCACTACTTTCAGGAATCAAGAAGGTCATGCTTCTCCAGTCCCTACATAATCTATGAAATATTCAACCATATTCGGTGCCTCGCCTAATCAATTTTCCTCAATCGTTGTATCTGTAAGCAGTTATTAGGTGAACACTAAAGAAACTAAACACACAATGAACATGAGACTATTTTACTTCCCTCATCAGAGAATGTGTTCTGTGAACTTACCGACGTAACAACTCCCACGGGCAGCATTTGATGTTGTGATTCTAAGGTCACATCCACTTGAGGAACTGGAGGAAGGACCTACAAATTTTGTAAAGTTCAATTATAGCCCCGAAGCAAAATTAATTAACAACAGCACACAAAAGACTTTATTCCCCATTTTTTGCGATCACAGACTTGTGATTAGCGTTACTCAGACATATTATGAAAATTAACGAATTAAAAATAAATAGCAAGCGATAAAACGAAGTATAGTGACATGAGCATGTGGTGTTTATAAATTGCTAGAGTAGGGTTTGGGATACGTGGATGGATGATTAGAGTGGGATGAACGTGGATTGCTCCCCAGAATAAATGAATTAAATGGCATTATTTGAAAACACCATCAATTTAATTTCTACCCCACACACACACACACACACACACACATTACTATTGACCAGGCAGCTGAAGGGTGAGGATCTTGAAGGACACAACCTCGATGCATGGTTTGCTGAAGCTGGAGAAAAAGCTTGACTTAGGACTTAATCGTGTGAATCAGATTATGGCGCGCACACACACACACACAGCATCTCCACCTTATCTGATCACTAATCTCTTGTCCATACATGTACACATATTCTAATACGCATTATAACAATTGCATTCAATTAAGAAAAGCGGCACATGGCTGAAGTGACTGAAAATCAGAGGCAGGTTTGTCTGCATGTGTACAGCTTTATAACCATCGTAGTTAATTAGTTCAGTTGCAAATCAAAATATTATTCAATACTACTACCGATCTCTGGTTGATTTCCTAAAGGATAATCTATAAAGTTGACTTGTTCATGTTGATTATCACTTCGTTTTAATTATATATGCAACTCCAAACAATTTTAATAATTTATAACCATTTTGCCAATTCCCTGTAGGTTGACGATTTGGCCAAAGTGAACAGGCAGATAGAGCAGAAGGTCAATAAAAATATTATATGTATATATACACCTTCATCTCCTTCGAGTTTGATGAGTTAAAAGCGGAGGTCGCAGGTGGCTATTATATGTAGAGGAAAAGACCTCATGAGGATGAACTCAGATATTCCTCCATCCTAGATTTCTAATAAGATCGTAGTAACAGGTCAAAGAAAAGTACCTCCTTCTCATTCTTCGACCTAACATATCCTCAACCGATTCTCCTTCGTCGTCAACAATGTCTGCACTTTTAGTAACCAGTTCTCTCACGTCATCAGAATCTCGTATCTCACTGTAGAAATGCTCGTAGCAGAGAAGGAAAAGGAGAGAATGAGGGAAAATGAAAACACTATAGACTGAAAAATGGAGCTTGAAAGGAAGTAAAGGGGATTGCTAATGACCCTGACGTGACGTATAGTCAGACATTCATGAAATAGGTTTTATATTATCATGTATCCGATGGAATTAGCAATAGAATTTACTTTTCAACGTGATTTATGATTTACGATATAAATATATGTATAGAGTTTTATCTCGATTTACATTAATATTGTTTTTAACTCCAACGCATAAAATAAAACTTTTATAACTTCTGCTGTTAAAAATTTCACAGTTTGATATCAGAAGGTAAGAGAAAGATGTTTTATCTTCTCTTTACAAATGATTTTTGTATAAAACTGCAGCTAGTTTGATACCATTTACTTTGATTGATCCTCACCAACATAATAGTCATTGCTCTCTTGACGTCATTATTCATCATATCGTTAATTAATTATTGCTTCCTAAGTCTTTTTTCACATGATAAAAAACATTATGTGCATCAGACCAGTTCTTAAAAAAAATTAAAATCCCAAATGAGTGGAAATAATATTTTGGTTTCAACCAAAAATTCTTGAAATTTTCTTAGCCATTTGACTGCTAATTAGTCAAATATTTAATTATTTATGAAATAGGTCATATATTACGCTAACTTCTACTATTAAACATGTTATGAAATTAAAAGGATGTTTACCAAAAGTTCATGAAAAGGAGTTGTATTTTTCACTTGTGTTAACAGATCCCATTTTTTTCCCTCCATCTTTTTTTATAACACCACGCATGCACGCATTATATGCTATATATAAATAATTCATTAACTAATATTTTTAGCTAATTTTTTCTTGATATTCACGTTTAAGATAATTTCTCATGAAATTTCTCTTTTAAACTCTTTTATAGAAATCCTAGTAACTTTTACCGTTAAAAAAGAATGTGAACATGAGAAATTTTAATTTAAAGAATGAGAGAGCTCATCTATTAGACTACTTAAATACTACATTTGGTTTTAAATATATAATCTCATTATATTTAACAAAAGAGATATTATATTTAGGATCGGAGAGGGTACTTAACAATCATTGAGCTCTATGTTTTAGCTTACAAAGGGTCGAATAACAGGTCAGTTCCTTAATTATGTAAAATAATATAGTGATATGAAACTTTTGCTTGCCATTTAAACATTGATATTTTTGAAATAAAAACAATTTCCAAAAATTACCGATTTGATTAAAACATTTGACTATAGCAATCAAAGGGCTTTTTCTTGTAAGAGACATAGAATGCCATGGAATGATTTTTTTTTTTTTTAAGTTGCCAAAGTAAATCAAAGCAACTTATTATTTGAATTATTTATTTACAATATTCATAAATATCAAATTTGGATTATATCCTATGCATTATGCAATCAGTTTGTCAATCAAACTGTCTTCTATTAGTATATGTTTCTCATCGTGGAAGGCTTTAGAAGCTACCATTTCACTGTTGGAGGTGGACTTCGAAGAAGGAGATAGTATAGATATGAATATAAAATGGTGAACAAATATTCAAATTCTTGTTGAAAGATATGCTACATTTAGCATCAGAAAGTAATTCAAATGAAATTATCTCAAAATAGTATAATCCATGAGTTTATAAAGGGATAAAACAAGAATATATCTTTCGATTAGGGCCTCTATACGCTTGGGGCTTATTGTTACTCTAAATTTTAATTATTATTTGTTAATAAAATATTATTAGTAACATGATCAGAGGTTAATGAATAGTATGCATATTTTAGTAATCTAGATACATCCCAATTTTTTTCCTCGATCTCTTTTTATTTATAACACCGTACACATTTGCGCGCAAAGAATAATAATTAATCGTTAATTGAAGCTTCTACCGTTATTTTTCTCATGGATTCATACTTCTTATAATTTTTCATGGAAATTTTCTCAACGTTGTCCTGTGAAAATTCTCTTGGCTTGTAGCCCCTTTTATTTTTTCCCCCCCTTTGGTCATGCATGTATTTGTGAGAAAATTAATGTATGATAAAGGTAAACGTTGTGGTAGGGGATATGAGATACAAAAACTCATATTTTCCTTATAATTTCATATCTTATTCCATGAAATCACAATCCTATGGGTTAAAATATTCCTCAAACAACAAAGTGCATATTTGGATTAGCGGTAGAAACTACTTTTCCAACAGAAATGTCATAATGTAAGTTACTTTAAATGTCAATCTACCCATTAAAATCACTTCTTAATGTCACTTTTGTCCTTAAAATTGGGATATTACTTTTATTAATCTCGGATGTATATCTTTGTCCTGTTGAACCTCTGAGACCCAACTCACCATAAACTCATGAACAATAATTTTTAAAAAAGACAGTCCTACAAAGACTATAATATATTTTACATTATTCAAATAATTTATTTCATTTTACAAGGAATGCATGGCTGATATAGATAAACACTAAACAAGAATAATTGACATTTTCAAACTACTTAGTTTTTTTGCTTACCAGACTACTACATAATAAACATGGAGACAATAACTTAAATTGACTATAAACTACAAATTTAATAAAATAAAATAAAAGACTTCATAGAACTTGATATCTGTTCTAATTTCAGAATCGCCATCACCATAAACCTGCATGAAAATTAGAAAGAAAATCATCAGAAAAAAGTGTTAAAACGCCTAATTTATTAGCCATTTAATTTTATATGCTCATCACTTATCAACCTCATCATGGTGGGCATACAAGACCCAAGATCGTTGAAATTTATCTCTTTTGTTTTATTGCGTTTATCATACGATGTAAAACTGACTTTTTAAAAAAAATAGAAAAGGTTTAATTTCCACGTTTATGGCAAGTTTTCCTATTCTCATGTTAAACCAAATGGATGAAACCCCTATGTTAACGAGTTTGATTTTTGAAAAAAAAACAAGTGGAGTTATAAAATTTTATTAAAGAGAACACCTAAAGAAAATTAGTTGAAAATTTTGGACATCAATTCTCAATTTTTTCTTTAAAAAAATCAAATTCATTCAAATTTTTCATCCCTCCCCTCAAACCAAACAAAAGGTCAAGAAATTCAGAGCGTAGCTAAGTATAATAGAAGTAATAAATTACCTGACATATAAATGAGTTGTATGTAATTATTCATCATCTTCCGCATAGCTAGCATGGTCTGCAAGAGTTGATTTCTTGCTCTTGTCTGAGTTTGAAGCCTCACCATTTTTATAAGTGTCACCATGACCAGCAAGTTCTCCAAGAGCTTTTTTCTTGCTCTTCTTTGAGCTTGAACCTTCAGAAGAGCTCTTGTGAGAATCACCATACCCTGCATGATCTCCAAGATCCTTCTTCTTTTGACTTTGCTCAGAATCACCCATTTTGCCTCAACAACAAATTAAGTGTATAGCAACGCTAAATATTTTGGGATTTATGATCTTTGTTTGTTTCTTCCTCTTCTTATTTTTGCTCTGTGCCTTCTAATTGTTGAATCTGATGTTCTATTTATAAAGATCTTAGACGCGTACGTATCTGCGGATGAACATTTCTGTGAAACCTTTTCTGAATTTCTTCAGGGTTTGATTAACATTTTCTCATATGTTTTCTTCAATGCATTTCAAAGTTATTGTTGGGTTGTATTGCTGATTAAGTAAAGTTGTGAAATATGCTGTATGTTACTATAAATTAAGATAGTCGTATGTTCATGAAATGAGCGGAAATAAGATTTTTGTTTCAAGCAAAATTTCTTGAAATTTTCTAAATTAAGTTGACTGTCCCAAACATTTATGAAATAGGTTGTATATTTCTATAACTTGTACCACTAAACATTTCACAGTTTTAATCAAGTCAACATGTCATAAGGCGGTACATTACCATTTTCACTGATACACTTTGAGAGGTATCGTAAGTATTATTAATTTACCCTTTTTTTTGGGTTTGGTTCTAGTTTTTTTTTTTTCCAATTCAAAGTATAATATATTATCTCCCATCGTTAATATAAGCCTTAATTGAGTTTTTGATAAGACTAAGGAAGGTAAATAAAGTATTTTAATATGCTGTTGTTATATTTATCTTTTCGGTTTTATTTTCAAGTCTTTGTTGTTCGTTTCTTTTTAGCTGGTGTTCTTCGAACATTATTTTATTTCAATGAATCGTATTTCAATTTTATTTTAATATCGCATTTTACTATTCATATATTTTACTTATTTAATTGGGCTGAGGCTTATTCTAATCTACACCAAGGCTGGGACGTTGATGAAAAAAACAAAACCCCAGGAAAATTATCTGAGGGTATAAAGAATTTGTTTGTAGATATAAAAGTTTGACAACCAATTAAAAAACTATTTAATTATTTGTCATAAATCCGAATAAGTTCTTTTGAGATACATATTTCACATTAAATTATTTTTCATAAAAATTTTTAATATGTGTAATCAATTAAAAATGAATACTTTGTCTCACAAAAAGTTACAAATTTAAGAAATAAAGTGGATTAAATTTAGCAGTGACAAAAAAATTTTGATGAAACTGTGTCAAATTTAGCAGTACGAATTTATCACAGGAACAGCTTCATTATAAAATATCTCTAAAACACTTGCATGAAATGGGAAGCTAGAAAGAACTCACTACAGAACCAATTCCATTCATTATGTTCAATTACAGGATAACAGTGGGATCACAGATTTACAAATTGAAATCTGAAACTTACAGTGTGATGTTTTTGGGATTCAGATTGAAATATATCAAATGCAGAACAAAATCAACACGTACCACAAAATTGTGTGATTCTGGAAATGAAGAGCTATAATCCTTTCATTTCAGTTCATGAATCAAACAGAGACTCAAGCATCAACGAATGAAAGGGATTCTCTGCATCTTGAAAGCCAGAGCCCCACAAAAGATCAAGAAAACGATGGGCGCCTCGGTGCACGAGCATGCTGCATCCGAAGGATCTCCAATTGGCATGAGCGGCGGTGCCAAGATTTCCTTCGTTGGTGATGGCGGTGGTGGAAGGACCCTCGTGACCTGGTTACCGGCTGTAGCTCCCGTAGGCGGAGTTGGAAATGAGGTTCCGAAGACAGAGTAATCAAGGACGGCTGCGATGGCGTGGACGGAGATGGAATCGGTCTTGTAGAGGTCAGGGTGAGTGATCGGAATTTGGTTGAGAGTGAAATTGAGGCGAGAATTGTTGGTGATAACAACGGACATGGCGGGGAGGAGAGTCGGAAGGCGAGCGTTGGGCTTGAAGAGGAGAAGATCGGAGAAAGAGAGTCGCTGAGGGATGATATGGTAAGGGAAGAGAAGCGGGTCCATGGCTGGGTGGCTGTTGGAGATGAGATTGCCGCCGTCTTGAGGGACGAAGAAGGTGGCGCTCATCGGGAGCGTCAACGGATTGGTCAATGAGAGAATAGTCACCCAGCTGGTGAAGTCGCCGGCACCGATTAGGGCATCGATAATGTTCCGGAGCTGCTGCGGCGGCGTAGTCGCCACTGCCGGAGGCGGCGATGAAGGTGCAATTGCAGAGACTGAGATGAAGAGGAAGAAGAAGGTGAAGATACAAAGATTTTCCATGTGTGAAAGAGAAATTCGTTGGGGGAGGAGGCGGGGGAGCGCGTTTCTTGAATTTCTCGCTCAGGATTTTCCCGCCAATTCTTCCCGGAGAAGTGAGACACCGAACTTCATGTACGATTATATATTAATATCAGTGCATGGAAACTCAAGTTCCTTTTTCGTCGTCCAAAAAAAAATCCTCAATGTGTGTGTATAAATATTAAAAGATATTAAATTTTAATATATAAAAAATAATCAAAAGAAAAAACTCGTTAAGATCCACAAGCTTGTATATATACACGTCATATCCTATAAATTTTTTATAATTATTTCTATTATTCATAATAAATATTTATTATAATGGGTCATGAAAAAAGATAAATAATTATAAGAAATTTATAAAATATAAGATCCATAATAAAAAAAATAGTATTGAATAAAATATAGATAATGTAATATATTTGGTAATATTTCTTTGGACAATTGAGTGATTGCTTTTTTATTTTTAATACAAAAGTCAAATGTATTTATACAAGAACAAAAAGATGCAGAGAAATTGGGCTTCCTATTAGAATAAAGACGCGCACGAAACAGGGAAGCCCACTACGTGATGCAAAAAGTTGGACAGTAGAAACATAACAAACAGACCCAAATCAGAGTAACCAAGAAGAACTCGAACCAAAGCCCGAGTTGACGCTCACACTAGTTGCGAGTCCACTAGGAGTGTGCAACAATCCAATGGTTCAATTCAACTAGTTTTCAACCAGAGTTGGTCTGGTACGGTTCAATTCAATTTGAATAAGCTTTATAGTAAAATTGGACTTTACTGGACTAGACTGATTGGCAGAGTTGGATCGAGTCATAGGCCAAGTAAAGTTACCACCTGGATTGGACCGGTTCAATCTAGGTGAATTTTTTTTTAAAAAAGAAAATCTTTTACAAATTGAATGTTGTCTATTTTTTGTTGTTGTTGAAGATTGAGTCTCTAAACTATCTGGATTGGTCTAGCCCGATCTCATATTGGAACTGGATCAAATTGGACCACTCATTGTCTTATTCAATCAGAAGTTTTCTCTATATAAGACTTCAGGTTGATAATTAACCCAGTTTAGTTTGGTCCATACACAACCCCAGCCCTCATGCATAGCATATTTGAAAACCCTACAACTCAACCAATGGGATTGGTATAATAGAATGAGTTAGTCCCTTGTAATACGGTGAACTATGATTTGAATCCTCCCATTAAGAGAGGTGCTCACTTTAGTGTGCATCTCATACTGTTTTGAATACGATTAACTCCAATAAAATAATATATGTACATAGTCGAAGCCGTCTAAAACGGCAATACATGAACAAAAGCTCGGGCGTAGGTATCCCTTGGGAATTGGGATATTGGGAAGGTTTCTGGCAAGAGGCACAAGAGATCGAGACATGGATATGAACGAGCATGTTTGGATTTAGCTTTTAAAAATAGATTCTGTCTCGGTTTGAGTAAAAGTTATTCTGGAGAATAACTTTTGAAAAAGCTGGAAAGAATAGCTTTTTGGAAAACCATGGTTTCCACCCCCAAACCATAGTTTTGAGAGTTAAAAGCTATTCTGGAGAAAAAGAGTATGTTTGTCTACCACTTCTGAAACCATGGTTTTGGGCCCAAAAGCTATTCTGCATTTTCGAAACATGTTTGTTAACAGCTTTTTCAAAACCTTAGTTTTCCTTCAAAACCATGGTTTTGAAGATTTGCCAAACATGCACAAAGACGTGTCTCCATGCCTAGAGTAACTAGCTAACAAAAAAAAACCCAAGAGAATTATGTAGAAAGCTAGAAATTAGGATACGGATTTGGGGTGTTTAATGCTCTTTTTAATACCCTTCAATTTTTTCAACATTTTGAATTTTCTTTCTCATTTCTTTTTACAATTAGATTGTACATAAAGTGGGTGAAATTTTAATACATAGACAAAAAAATGGTGTAGTTTTTCAATTTTGTTTTAGGATTTTTCATAGAAAATTATTCTAAATTAAAAGGAAACTGCGCAACTTTAGATTTTTATTTTATTTTTTGAAAAACCATAAAAGAATTGGAAATTTCACCGTGTTTTTATTTATAATATATCAAAATTTCATTCATTTTAGGATTAAAATATAAAAATACCTATGAGATTTTACCAACAATGCATTTAACACCATATAATTTTCAAAGGTGCAAACATTACCCATCAGCCTTTAAACTAGGAGCGAAAAATGTTATAATCATTAAATAAAATCTAACACCGACAAATATGTATATGCAAAAATAGCATAAAACCCTATCATAAAAAGTAATGATGTTAAGCTATATTTACGGTTTTAGCATTTTTGTTCACCCATTATAAATGATCATGAGTATTTTTTACCCCTCCGAAAAAGTATATGATATTGAACACATTTTTAGTAAAAGCTTATAAATATTTTTTACACGTTAACCCCTTAATTTTACCTAGAATCCAATCATCAACCAAACGAAATAACAAGGAAATAAAAAACGGTTGGGATGTTACCCTAACCATTTTATGGCTATTGCGAACCGATTGCCTCATTTTGTCGTGGTGCGGGCCTTTTTGGCAGCAAGCCCGTGAAACCTCAGCGAGTCGAGAAGTGGGCCATCACTGATGAACCTGCGGTTAAGTGAGAACAGTTTCTACGGTTAAGTGCTTTTATAATTTACACTTGTTTAAAAATTGATTTTCAATGTTTTTCAAATATATAAGAAATATTTATCTTTCATCTTTTTAACAATATCACATGTATATGTTACTCATCTAATTAAATTTATTTATAAATCACTCCCAAATTTTTTTTATTGGAACAAATTGATAAAACTCACACCTCACACTATCTTAAAATTTAACAATTTTTTAACTATACCTCTATTTAATATACATTATATTTTATGAATATAAAATCCAAGAAATAATAAACTGAAAGGTAATTGTTTTTTGCTGAAGGGTGTTCATATAAAAAAATTGACAATGTAACTGATAAATACAACCTAATAACTAATTCAGGTTTTTGCTGGCCATGGGACCCAATATAAAAAATTCTCCCAACATGTTTTCCTTATCGTATTGAAAGAAAAAAAAAATACTCCAATTCGTTTAAATATTTAATTCATGGCCTTTTCTTTTTGTTTTTTTTATTGTGATGATTTATACTGTTTTTGTTTTTTAATTTCCAGCTCCAAATGCATCCTTACTTGGATGGAACTCAGCCACATAATAGGGCGGTGAATGAAACTATGGTTGTTATATTGTAAAGGAATTTATTATGCCCATGACGTTGTAACTTGCACCAAAGTTGCAATAGAATTTTGGCAATGTATTAATTAAATATAGGAGATAGATAAATAATTTAATTATTTTAATTTTAATTATAAAATCTCAATTCACTTTATTTTTAAATTAATAATTTTTCTTGAAGCATACCCATTCGATTACATATTAATAGGATTTACATGAAAGATGATGTCTTTGCACATGATCATTCAAGAATGCAATATTTAAGGGAAAACAATATACGTTTATTACAAATAAGTGAAATTAGTTAACTTAACCAATTTTTTAATATATAGAAAATTAATTTTAATTATAAGATTTCAATACTTTATTTTTAAAATTTATAATTTTTCACAAAGCATCCCCATTCTCATTCAATTACACATATCAAAATTAA
>QFDD01003358.1:0-19698 GCA_006871305.1 Vachellia collinsii | reverse complement strand
TACGTGTAAATTATCTCTGTACCAAGTTGGGCTTGATTAACATCTATGCTCCAACTTGAAGGGGAGTGTTAGTTTAAGAAATATTAGTGTTAGAAATCAAATTTGAATTTTTTAATACTTAGTGCTATACTTGTTTTCCTATCCTTGTTTCTCTCCTTGTTTTCCTCTCCTTGTTTTCCTCTCCTTGTTTTCCTCTCCTTGTTTCTCTCCTTGTTTTACTCCTTGATTTACTCTCCTTAATTGTGTAAGCCTACTATATATATTGTACTCATTCTCTATCAATAAGACATTCAACTCTCAATCTTTTCTCTCAATTTATCTTACATTCTTACATTAGTTATTAATAATTTTGTTTTCACCAGTACATATTTAACAACATCAGTCAGTTACTTGAAAGAGATGAAGCTTTACCATGCTGATTGTGTCGCCATATTTTCACAACCATTCAAGTTTTTTCAAAAACAGAGTGACAATAGCATCTATATATACGACGTTTCTTAAGGAATGCTTGCTATAAATATTATTATGTGGATGTTTATATCTTCCATTTTCCCCGATTATATATCCCCTTAATATCTTATGTAATATCTGATATTGATATATCTTGATACTGTAATTCATGCCTATAAATATAAGGTATACTCTGGAGATAATCAAGAAGAATTATTTCCCATTGCTCGTTGCTTTTCTCTCTTTTTCTATCTTGTTTCTCTTAAATTAATAACACGTTATCAGTACGAGACTCTAACAATGAAGAGTGAATTCTGCAGTCAAGTGTGCCTTTTTCCTAATATTATATGAGTATGCCTTTCAGGAATTCTTGTATTCCTTTCACTGCATGCGTATAAATCTGTGCATGTGCAAGATCATCAATATTGTCTTCTTTGTGTGTATCTGTGAAAATGCGTGCGTGCACACGCACGCACATGTTTTCTTGATCAAAATTTTTCATATAAAATTTTGTCCAATCTTTTCCCTACATGTTCTATAAAAAATCTCACAGAAAACACAGTTGAAAAACCAGTGAAATCATTGTATATATATGTTTGTTAGAATCTGCATTTTTCTTTGTAAAATCTGACTATAACCCCTTGCTTGTATGGAGAGAAAATGAGGGAGGAAAGAAAACTGGAAGAGAAAATGAGGGGAGAAATGAGTTTCCCCCTGCCTGTATGGGAGAGAAAAAGTAGAAGGAAGGAAAAATTGGATAGAAAATGGGGTGTGGGTCCCACCATATTTTCTCTCCAACTTTTCTCTTCTCTGATTTTCTTTTCTTTCAACTTTTCTTCCCATCCAAGCGGAGCATAAATCTTCCTGTATGTATGTGCATGTGTGTTCAATCATTTTTTTTTTGTATATATGGTTCTTTGTAAATCTGGAATAATTCATGATGAAAAATCTGGAAAGTTTTTCCCACAAAAAATAAAATTGTGATCTAGAAAAAGATGCCATGGTCGTTGGAATAAAAAAAAAGTTTTAGGCCCTTTTTCTAAAATCATGCCATTCGGCTGTGCTTATGTATAAAAAACACCATTCTAAAGCTTCTTTTGGGCTGCAGATTTGGGCCTCTGAAATTTTAAAAACAAGAAAGAAATGGAAAACCACAACATGCCTCTTTTTCCTAAAACTCGTTTTTGGGCCTTTCAATTCAAGAAAAAGGTAAATGCATCTGGGCTAGTGTGTTTAGGCCAGAAATTAGGCCACACTTTTTTGCCACTGATTTAAATCATTTGGGCCCTTTTCCCAGAAAAATGTTTTGGACTCCTGTTCTTATTTTTGAGCCACTTGTGACTAGACTTATAGATATATTTTCCTCCAGAAATTTGAGCAAAAACATTTTGCATTGGGTCCATTGTGGATTTTTTTTTACAAAGCAATATTATTTTTAATTCTTATTTGAGCTCATTTTTGTTCTGAGCTAATTCTTTGGGCTTTATTTAGTTTAGTTCTTATTGATGGAACATTCAATTCCAAAAACATTTGAGCCAAAAGATTTAAAATAAATAAATAAATAAATTATTTGCCTATTTGAGCTTTGTTTGATTTTGCATTATGCATTTGGGCTCTATTTGTTTTATTGATGGACATTTATTTGTGATGAGCCATTTAATTATTGAATTAATTTTGAAAATTTTATGTTGAGCTCAATTAATTTGTTTTTGATTTGGGTCATTTGTAGAATATTTCTGAAAATGCTTTGAGATAAATAAAGTTGTTTTAACTCTATCTTTATCCTTGAATTGCTTAGTAATTTTATTAATTGCCATAAAGCAAGAATTCGATGAAATTGTTTTGAGCTCAACTGTTGAGTTTAATTATGCTTTTCCCATGCATAATTTAATTCATTAAATTTGTCGAATATTCTTATTTGATTGCAAAATTTATTTTTGCATGGTTTCCAATTAGTAAAATTGTTATTAAATTTTGCAATTATTTAATTGCTTGAATGCTGAAAACTTGTATTTAGTTGAAATATAGAAGAATAAATTATTGTATGAATGCATAAAATAGTGAGAGAATAAACTCTCATCAAGGAATATGCATATTTAGAATTCAATTACATATAATTGATATTTGTGCAATATTGGGGAGTAGCCGTAGCTTCTTCTATGTTACATATATAAAAAGACTGACTTATTCTTTGGAACAATTTAAAAGAAAGGTATGACCGCCAAAAGTTGGTTTTCCTTCTAAAAGCCCGATATGAATGGATACATTTGTGTCCCGTTTGGTACATGGAAGTGTTTTTATGGTACTGGACGTGGATGTGGAAATGGGGTTAAAAAGTTTGTTTGGTATGCACATGAATCATGATTTTTTTTAATCTTATATATATTTATATTAGCATTTACCAAAATATCCTTGTCAAAAATTGAAAAACAATTCTCTCTCCTCCTCTGCTCTCCCAAACAGTTCCAACCAACACTCCCTTGCCAAACCCCAAGCCACCATGCTCAGCAATGCTTCGATTGAAACTAGAAGTTCCAGAATAGGTGGCTGGTATGCCACCATAATGAAACTATTTTTTTTATTTGGATAGGATTTATGTTGCTCAAACGAAGAAGAAGATTGGGTGTTTTAATCACTGGTTGCGACATCAGATTAGACTTCATTAAGACGATTTTGACATCGGTTCGAGTTCATCTGGAGGTAGCTTGGGTTGGACATCAATCCTAGGTGAGGCTCACATAGTTTGTTATGTCTGCTCTGGGATGACTAAAGCTTCCAGATCTTAGAGCTAATGGAGTTATCGCCATCCTCAACTCCATCAACTTCCAGATCCTCCTTGATCGTTGGAAATGCAAGCCACCACAGTGAACCTTTGCAAATATGATGATTTTGAAGATGGAGTTGAACGCGTTTCTTGACATCGCAATGCACCAGATTTGTGACACAACCTATCATATCTGCAACAATCAAACACAACCCACCAAATTTGATGATTTTGGTCATGAACGAAGGAGATGGATGCTGGAAGATCTGTGATGCTGGAGAGTTTGTGATGCTAGAGGGTCCATAAACTATGCAAGTCGATGCCGGAGGTAGAGGTTCAACTTTAAAGAGAAAGAGATGAAATGCTCAATAGAAAAAATAAATAGGGGCATAATGGTCCAAAAGTCTCACTTCCATAGAAGTGAGATGGGTTCCATGGGTGATGAAACCCATTTTGTTGGAAGTGACTTCCAGCATAACAAACACCCTGATTCAAGGAAGTGGCTTCCATTTCCAATTCCCATCTTTCATTTCCAACATACCAAACGGGGCATTGCTTTTGCAAAACTTTAAGTTTGTGAGCGAGAATAACTAAGCCATGTTTCATGTATCCAATTTTCTCCTATTTTAGTAATATAAGGAGAGAAGTTTTAAGAAATACATAGAAAAATGAGTTTTTCATTGAAAATTCATGAATCCATTCAATTGGCTCGACTTTATCCCAGAAGTGATATTTAATAGTGGTGGTAGTCAAGATAGTGGATGTGACAACAACCATGGGCGTGGGCATGATCGGAATCATAGTGATTCTAATTTCCACTTGAAGTGAGGAAAAACTGATGAGAACCATAAAAAAGGGCTAAGAGAAAGGTGGGCTTCTAGCATACAACAATGGGCTATTGGGAGACAAATCGTTATTTCGCCTACATAATTGGTTTCTTACTAATCAAGCCATCCATGCCAATTGCTCTCCCCCTATTATGGAGCATTTTTGAACGTACCTCTCCTACCAAAAAATTGCAAGGTTGAGGACAACCCGCGACGAAAATAATGGGACCTAGCAAGAGATTTCTCTCCCCCCTCGGTGCAAACAACCTTATAGTCCAACTAGGGCACTCAGAGTTGTGTCATAAATATTATGCATTGAAGGGCAAAAATGTGGGTATGATAAATAAACTGGATATACATTGAAGGCTCCAAAAGAGCCAATATTATGTTATCTAAGGAACAGAGTTATGCATTGAAAATACACTATATTCTCCCAAATATACATGAAGTTTATTAAGTTTGAAGATATCCATAGCAATGGATACCAAATGGAAACATAAGTTATATGACCATAAGTTATATAACCTTAATCTCATATTTTAATATCATTTGGCTAGATGCCATATTTTTTCCTACATTACAATGTAGCCAGGAGCTATACAATGTCTTTTCCTACGTTACAATATAGTTAGAAGCTATATTTATTTAATTATGGTTATAATCACAGCATTAAAACATGTATATGTGTGCGTGTGTGTGTGCGTGCGTGCGTGCGTGCATATTATTCTGTTGTTAACCTCATTTATGTTATTGTTGTTTTTATGTCTACATGATTTTACATTTCAAATTTAGTCTTTACTAGAAAGTATATATTATAAAAGTTTCCTCCATTTTGACATTTGGTTTGTATTACCAGAAGTTAAGCAACACAAGTTAGCAGTTTAAAAGGATAAACCAGAAGTTGAATAACACAAGCTAGAAGCTAGACAACGTAAACCAGAAGTTTACTAATGCAAATAAGATGCTAAGAAACACAAGCTAGAAGCTTGACAAGGTAAATACGAAGTTTATCAATGAATTCAATGTTTGGCATGACTTGTTAGACCATCCTGGTTCAATTATGATGTGAGAAATGATTGAAAATAAATGTGGACACACCCTGAAGTGTAAATAGATACCACTATTTCTCATATGCTACATGTTCCAAGGGAAAATATATTATTAGACCCTCATAAAGTTAAATACAATGTAAGCCTCTTACATTCTTTAAATGGATACATGATAATTGTGAGACGATAAACTCACATAGGGAACCATTAAACGATATAGTTTTAATTGATGCATCAACTAAATGGTCCGATGTTTATTTATTATCTTCTTGCAACCTGGAGTTTGCAAGATTCCTTGCTCAATGAATATAGTTATAAGCACATTATCCTGATTATTTGATCAAGAAACTATGTTTGGATAGTATTAGTGAATTTACTTTACTAGCCTTAATGAGGATTGCATGTCCCTTGAAATTGATGTTGAAACATCTTGTAATTCATATTCATATGCAAAATGGACTAGCAGAATAATTGATTAAATGGTTGCAACCTTTTACATGAGATATAATCTCCTATAAGCCATTTTTCATGCAATGTTGTTAATTCGCATGAGGCCAATAAATTATCTAAGGTTTTCCCCCTTGCAAAGGTTTTTGATCAAAAACATAATATTTCATACTTTTGGTTGGGTGTGTAGTATATATGCTAGTAAAACCACCACAACACACCAATAAATGGATACTTAAAGTAGGATGTGAATATACACTGGTTATGAATTTTACGACATAATTTGCTAAGTGTCATTTGATAAATTACTTTTTCTAGTATTAGAGGGAGAAAATAAGTAGTTGGGTAAATAAATGAACTTAAATAAATTATCATTGGCTCTTTTTGATCCTCATAAATGTGCACAGAAAATTGAAAAGATAATTCATTCACAAGATTTAGCTAACCAAATGCCTGAAGTATTTATTGACCCAAATTGAATGACAAAGTCACATATCCCAGCTGCAAAATGTGTCTATACGAATGAATGTCCTAGAAGGACAATCTATTATGAATGAATCAAAAGCATGCCTAAAGCCTGAAAGGCCCATCGGTTTAAAAAACATTAAAATCCTTACAAGAGAAAAGGAGTTAAGAATATAGATGGTAAAGTCGAGGTTGATCATGAAAATTTGCTTGTTCTAGAAGAGTCAACTCGTGAAGAGTTATTTTCTCTAGAAGAGAATGTTGTAGTCCCAAAAGAGACTCTGGTACCTGACAAATTTGAAAATATTGAGATCTCAATAAATTATGGAATCCGATGGGATCGAAACAAAGTCAACGTTGATGACACTATTGTTTATATAATAGCATATGATGTAATGAATGATAAGGATCATGCGCCAATATCCATTGTTGAGTGCCAATAAAGAAGGATTGGCCATATGGATGTAAGCCATTAATAAAGAATTACTGTCATTGAAAAACAAAAAGTTTTAGGACATGTAGTCCTTACACCGATAGATGTAAAGCCGATTGAATATAAATGGGTATTTGTATGAAAGATAAATGAAAAAGGCAAAGTTATAAGATATATGACATGTCTTATAACCTAGTGCTTTACACAAAGATCTTGTATAAGTTGAGGAGAAATACATCCACTAGTAGTGGATATAATTACTTTTCATTGTTTAATTAACCTAGCAGTAAATAAAAGGCTTGACTTACGCATCATAGATGTAATGACTATATATTCACATGACACACTTGACACAGATCACTCTTGAGACGGTTAAGTCCTTTAAACAAGAGACCCGCTCTGATACCAAATGTTAGGATGGCCGACACCCAAGAGGGGGGGTGAATTGGGTTTTCAAAAATTTTCTATTCAAACCTTGATTAATCAAAATATCCAAATCATAAGTTGATAAAAATAGATAATGATATTGGATAGAGTAAGAACGAAATCATTAGAAATTAATGAAGATGAAAGAAGAATGAGCACACAAAGATTTATCCTGGTTCGGTCCTCTCTGACCTACGTCCAGTCCTCAGACTCCTCTGAGATTTACAATTCACTATATCATCCAAGTTTAACCAGGTATTTGGAAAACCATTACAGCCACATATTCAATGTAACACATACACGGGCTACTTCAAGTTTGTAACCGTGGGTGCTTGAGAACCCCATAAACTTTTCCAGGTATTTATGAAACCCACTCAAGTTTGTAACCGTTGGTACTTGAGAAACCCCACAAATTTAACTGGACATTTGTGAAACCGGTTCAAGATTTACGAAGGTACTTGAGGACCTTTACAATCACTCCCCCTTACCACACGTAAGGTTACACTCTATTTCACTCAGGTCTATCCTAAGTTACTCTCAAAGGTTGGGATGATTTTATCTGGGAAATACTTCACTCTATGAAGTGGATTGTATCGTCACTGAAGCTCTCGGAGAAGCAGAGTCCTAATGTTGTTGTGTGATTTCACACTCTACGTGTTGTGCTTGGTGACTCTGTAACCTTCGTCTCATTTTTTCGTTGGCTGCTTCCTCTTATTTATAGATGTTGTCAAAATATAGCCGTTGGAGAGGAGCGCCATATTTTTCCGTTGGCTCTGGCTCGTGTTCTGTTTCTCAAAAATATAGCCGTTTGAATGGAGCGTCCTATTTTTTGTTGGCTTTGGCTCTTGTGTTCTATCTTTCAAACTTGTAATCTGTTCTGACAATATTTGTTTATTGAAAGATAATTGAACAGCCATTGTGGAGTTGTCCGACAATATTTGATGCTTCTGACACGTCTGGTCATTTCTATGATTTTTGTCGGTTGAGCATTTTTCTGTGAGACAATTAAGCAACCCATTCTCTGTTAATAAGTAAAAGGAATAAGCATTTATGAGTGCAGATAAGATTCAAATAAGTGTAGTATGAAGAAAGAAAGATTTGAGATCAACATCACGCTGCGTAACTGACAGAAAACCAAACTTGAGTTTTGCTTCCTCATAACTCGAGTTATTGAAGAATTTTCAAAGTAAAAATTTCATAACTTTTGTTGTAACTCGAGTTTTAATAAGAGTTTTGATAAAACTTCAGTTACAGAACATAAAACTCGATTTTCAGAAGTTCCAGGAAGTCACGTTACGAAGCACTCTTTGAAACTCGAGTTCCAGTAGCCAAAACTTCAAGTTTCAGATGTTTGAAATCATAACTTTCATTGTAACTCGAGTTTCCTTGGAAGTTTTAAGTTTAGAAGAAGTTTTTCATTGTGAAACTCGAGTTCCAGTTGCAAAACTTCAAGTTATAGGATTTTCAAAACATAACTTTTATACGAAACTCGAGTTGCATTGGAAGTTTTAAGTTTAACACTGGTATGCTTCTCGAAACTCGAGTTCTAGCTTGGAAAACTCGAGTTCTGTGAAAACTCTAAGCGTAACTTCAAGTTTGGAAGGAAGTTTTGAAGTTCAGTGTTGCGCCTCAGCTCGAAACTCGAGTTCCAGTATCTCAAAACTCGAGTTCTGTCATAACTTTCACTCAAAACTTCAAGTCGAGAAGGAAGTTTCATTTCTCTCTCTTCGAAACTCGAGTTCTGATGCTCATAACTCGAGTTCTACTAAAACTTTCATCTAAACTTCAAGTTCTGAAAGGAAGTTGTGTTTCTCTCTCTTCGAAACTCGAGTTCTGTTAGCCATAACTCGAGTTCCATCAAAACTTTTAATGTAACTCGAGTTCTGAATGGAAGTTTTGTGTTTCAACAAAGTTTTAAAGCCCGAAACTCGAGTTCTACAAAACGAAACTCGAGTTTTGTCAAAACTTCCAACATAACTTGAGTTTTCTCTGAGAGTTCGGTTTTTCCAAAACACTTCCAACATTCGAAACTCGAGTTTTAAAACACGAAACTCGAGTTATTCCAGAACTTTTACTTCAACTCGAGTTCTGTAAAGAGTTTTGCATTTCTAAAACTTTTCCAACGCTCGAGACTCGTGTTTTAACTCAGGTTATGGCCGTTACAGAGGAGTTTTAACTCAGGTTTCTAAAACTTGTAAAGAGTTTTGCATTTCGAACTTTTACTCAGGTTTCAGCACAAAGCTCAACTTGTAACGGCCATAACTCTCTCAATTCAACTCCAAAATTTGTAAATAAGATATCCTTGGAAAGCTCTTTGAATATACTTTCAAATGAAAGAATAATCAGTTCAAAATATTTTGTACTACGAAAGTTATGGTAGTCACAATAAGCACAGGTCAGTGATAAAACGTTAAATTTGACCACCCAGATTTAGAAAACCATATCTCCTTGATATGAAATGCTTTCATGTTTTTTCTTGATGTCTATAAACCGTATTTTGAGTCTAGTTTCATATGAAACTAGTTTCACATCAATCGGACGTGTGGTTTGGGAGATATAGTCAAAATACTGAACACATGTAAAACTGAGACAGAAACAGAGCCGAACAGAGGAGCTCGAAACTCGAGTTTTAACTTCTTAAAACTCGAGTTTTGGGTCACAAATCCCAAAACTTGATTCTAAACTCGAGTTTCACTTCAAGTTTTGCTTCATAAAACTTCAAGCACTCATTTAACTCGAGTTTATGAGTCAGGACTTTAGTTTTGACTTCCAGAAGCAATTTTGAGCATCCAAACGAAGGTTAGATGATATGTAATTCAATGTATGATGATATAACATATATGTAAACTACAAATTGAGATATTTAACCACATCATCCTCCAATTACAAATATAAAAGCTTGAAACTTGATGTTCCCATTTTATTTTATGAGATCATTCTTCATAATTAAACTCAAACAACTTTTCTCCTTTTCATTGACCAAACTATATAAGAAATTTACATTAAATATAGTAGTTAGTCAATATACATTATAAAAACTTTTTGCTCTTATATATTTGACATCATCAAAACTAATCATATATAACAATTTTTAAAAATGAATGTTGTATAGCAGTTTTCCCTAGATAAATCAATTATGAAATCAAATGATTGTGATATCATTGCAGGTTGATAAAAACCCTTCTTATACCTCGAGAAATTAATGAAGAAGGAGATGAAGAACTAGTTGGTCTGGAATTACCATAATTAAGTGCTATTAGGGCACTAACGTATCTTGCCGATTTCACACGTCACTGCATATTATTTGTCATTAATCTATTTGTAAGATATAGTTCTTCAACGTCACTAATACATTAAAATAGAGTGAAATATATTCTTCGTTATCTCTGAGGCACCATGGGTATGAGGTTATTATGTTTAGGTATATCTAAGTATGAATGATCATTTATTCAGATGTTGCTTAGTATGCTTGTTTACATGTGTAAGTACAACTGTACACAGGGCGATGGAGCGAAGCTTATTTCACTAAAGTCTTCTTTACTCATGACCTTCCAAAAGGAACTGAAAGTATCATCCCACAAAATTGTTCCAATGAAAATCCAGCAGATTTGTTCACTAAGTCATTTTATGAGACAAACATTTGACTTCACAAACTCAGAAATATTGAGTGATGTGGTTAAGAGGGGGAGTTGATACACTTTGTACTCTTTTTCCCTTATCTAGGTTTTATTCCACTGGGTTTTCTTAGAAAGGTTTTTAATGAGGTAGCATTGGGAAGTGTATCAATAAACTATGTACTCTATTTTTTTTCTGCTAGGTTTTTGTCTCATTGGGTTTTTCTTAGTTGAAGTTTTTTTAATGAGGCATATGTTTAGCTATGCACATCTAAGGGGAAGTGTTATAAAATATTATTATGTGAATGCGCATATATGCTATTATCCCCAATTATATATCCCCTTAATATCTTACGTAATCCTGATATTGATATATCTTGATACTATAATTCATGCCTATAAATATAAGGTATACTCTGGAGATAATTAAGAAGAATTATTTTCTCATTGCTCCTTACTTTTCTCTCTTTTTCTATCTTCTTTCTCTTAAATTTATAACATTGCTTTGAATTTGTACTTTTTTTCAAATATTTTACTCTTAGAAAAAAAAAAAGGAAACAACGCAATTTTTTTGGGGCAGCAAGCACCCCCAATCCTGGTTCTCCCACGTTTATGCGTCTCTCTACCAAGTAGGCAAACATAGTTTTGTTGTTGTTAGATTTTGGATAAAAAGTATTAATAATTAATACATCTAATAAACTTAACCAAAGATGGATAAACAATTGGTGAGAAATAATACCACACGACAGATGAGATCAGAACTTTAAATGCTAACTTTTTTCCCCCATGATTCAAAGAACTAACATCAATCATTACGATATGTCTTTATACGTTGGCAAATTTGACAGCCATGCCACAAGACAAAGGCTTTTGAGGAATACAGTGAGAATCCTCAAATAACCAAGACTATCTTTTTATCATAACGAGGATCAATCACATACATCATAATAGAAGTATGTATTTCATGTAATATAAGGAAACATCTTGAATCACAGTCGATAACCATAGTAAAAAAATATCATAAGAAAATAGAAAAATTGGAACCAAGAACATAAGCTATTGAAATTTATAAAAAGCTTCTCATGATATGAAACCAAGGAAAATCTGCTTTGTCATTTTCTTTTCTCTGTCCTCCTAATTGTTATTTCTTCTTGAAAGGGAGAAGAGGGTAAAATGCAAAGTATATGTTAATAATATCAATGACACATTGGCACCAGTCCTTTTTTTTCCCTGTAAAAAATATCATTTCTCTTAATATTATTTTAAACTACTAGTCTTCTTCTTACTGGGTGGAAACAATATAACTTTTCAGAAATCTTTCAGTAAAAAGGATTCCAATTTTAAATGATGTAATATTATATTTGACTCAAATATAATTAATTATTGATTAATTTTTCTCAATAAAAGACAATAAATAATGGCCATCTCTTTTTTGGGATATTACGGTACAATAAAATAAAGCTAAATAATTTATGAAAAAGAAATTTTTGTTCAAACAATCTATTGAATAGTAGTTCCCAATAAAAAATAAAAATTAAATTAGAATAAGTTATTACATTAAAAATAAAAAATGAAATATTTTATGATATTATATTATTTAAAATTGGAATCATTTCTATGAAAACAAAATTACATCACCCTAGAAGGAGAACTAGTTTAAAACAATTGTTTAAGAGAAACCGTATTAATTAGGACAAAAACTGAGTTAATAATGATATTAACCATTTAAAATTCACTTGATTAATTATTATGCTATATAATCTACATTAGCATTATCAAATTATCATCATTGTGAATTTAAATTCAATTTGAAAAAGGGATCTCAGAAAATCTTGGACTCGTAAATTTATTGGCCAATATTTTGATTTGGAATACCCTTATCAGAAAAGCTCTTAATAACGGTACTTATAGAGAAATTGTTGTGTTGCACTGGTTGAACTACCTCATTTGTGCACGTTGCAATAAAAAAGCTTCAGTTGTCTTTATTTGGGCTTTGCACATCTTCTAAAATTTCTTTTCTGAACCTGTATTTTTATATCATGATTTTCAGGGCAAAGTAGAATCATGAAAGGCAACTAGAGCTTTTAGATTGGGAAGTTTATGAATAATATGGTGCACCTAGTGCACACAATAGTGTCTCTTTTTCCCCCTTTTAGTTCCAATGTTTAATTAATGACTATACATCTTAAAACTCAAATATTTTGGACAGATGAAGCAAGATTAGAGATATGGAGAGAGGAGAAATTGCTTCATGATAATTTTTTTGTTTTTGGAACAAGTCAATACCACTTAATTTTGGACAGATATTCTCCTTACTTAAGCAAAGCATCATTCTCAATGTGATAATTTTAATGTATTCAATTGATCATTTAATAATGAGCTGCAGTATTATGATTGTGGGCTTATTACATTCTGTATACCTTAAATCGATTAATTATTTATATTTTTTGCCAACTATATTTTTTTCTGCCAACTATATAGTTATATTTGGATTATTTTATAAAATCTTAAATATTGTATATACTCGAATCTTTATTTGTCTAATTTATTGTATTCATTGCCAAAGTTATCTCCTTTTTTTTTAAAGTATAATAGCATTTCTCTTCGGACCAGGTCAATATTTTAACCTACCCCTTCTAACTTGAGTAATTGAGGATGCTTTGCTATCAATCACCCATTCTTTCAAGTAATCGTACACTTTCCAAGACAATTTAAATATGGAATGTAAAGGCTCTATCTTATAAAAATTAAGTTTTTTATTATCCACTTCTTTTTCACAAAAAAAAAAAATTGACGAGTTTAAATAGGGTCGGCCAACAGCCTTGGAGGGCTAGCTTGTTTAAACTTGGGACTGTACAAAGTTGGTCCTTTTGGGTTTGACTCCATTAGGAGGTATAAATCATGAGCCTGACATTACTACAATAAACATTTTTCACATATGTTTTTTTGGCCTTCTTACATCCATTTTATAAAAAACGTTTTTATTAGGGATATTAGAATTATGGGAATGTCACGTCTATTAGGAACCCCTCTCACGTCCATTAGTAACAAAACTAGACATGAGAGAGGTTACCTCTCATGTCCAATTTTGTTAATAATAGATATTAGAGGTTTTGCATTATTTTTAAAATTTAAATCCGTTGAACACCTCTCTCACATCCAGTTTTGTTAATAATGGCTGTGAGAGGTTTTGCATTATTTTTAAAATTTATATTTGTTAAGCCCCTCTCTCATGTCCAATTTTGTTATTAATGAATGTGAGGGGTTTTGCATTATTTTTAAAATTTACATCCATTGATTCCCTCTCTTATAGGGGTGGAAATAGAACATATAACCTATCCTACAAGCCAGGCTTTTGCAGGCATAGGCCTAGGCCGCCAAATAGGCTTATTTGGCCCGTCAGGCGGCCTTAGCCTATTTTTTTTATATTATATTAAAATGAGAGGGAAGGATTGGAGAGGAAAAGAAGTGGGATCTATAAGTTACGATCGATAATCTTACCGCTGTTGTATCAATACATCTCTTTATTGTCTATTATATATTTTCTATAATTATAAACTCATTGCACTTGCAATATTTAATAATTATTCCAGGGCTCCAAACTTCTAGGTTCTTTGTCCATTTCCATTTGCTTAATTGAATCAGTGCTTCTTCCAACCTCCAGAGTCGAAGACCACAATCCCCTTTCAGCTCCGCTCATGTGGCCGTCAACCGTCTCCTTTGAGCTTCACTCACAGAGTTGCCATCACTTGTCACCTTTTGTAGATCCTGTAGCTTGGTCGAGTTGCAGTTGAGACTGATGACTACATCCTCCTTCATCGGCATCCTTTGAAGGGTTCCTTCATTCTTTTCATCTATTTCATCATTTACCTCTTTTCGGTTGATATACCACTGTGACTGAATCTCTTCCAATCCATCATCCCTGAATAGTGAATTCCTGCCATCGTCCTCAGGTGAGTTTTGTGTTGATGCCTCACTGGTATTGCTTATTTGTTGCAGTGTTAATGTTATCCTGTGAGGTTGTGATTTAGATTTGTTTCTCTTATCTTATTGGTTTTGCTCATGTAATGGATATTCGTATCTACTTTTAATTTTGAACCTAGAAAGATAGTTACCTCAAGCAGTTAGTTTGCTAGTTGTCCTATTCTATCGCCAGGTTGAGTTCACGCAGTTGATAGTTTCGTGTATGTTCTATTTATGGCTATATATATGTGTATCTGATTTTCTATCTAGCTGCAACTTGTTGGTATAACCTTCTTAGTTGCCACTGTTATAACCAAGAGCCCTAACATAGATATGCTAACTAAAACCTGATATCTTCATGTATATTTTTGGTAAACAATATATTTATTTTCCAATTTTAGATTTGAATCTATAAAGTAAACTTCAAGGAAAGTGTCAAGAAATGTAAAGGAAATGGCAGGCCCCATATTTCATGGTGTGTGATTGTGTGTCCTACATCTCTTTCTCGCTCTATACTTCATCTGAAGTAAGCTTTAAGGATATGATTTTTTTATTGTTATTTTCATCTAATGATTGTTAATATAAATGATGCTGTGAAGTGAGAGGGAAAAGAAAAATGCTAGTAAGCCTTAGTGTAGTGACATTCTTTTTTAAATGCTGCTAGAGAGCAAAAATAGATGCTATTGGTAAATTTTATTTTGGTAAACAATCACAACTCCTATCACACTATAAATATCTAAAAGTGGAAAATAAAATAGAAGACAACCTTTGAAATAAATTTGCTAAACTGTAAGAATCTATCTGAAACATGGTTTTCTTTCTTTTCTTTTGTTTCCTTTTTCAAAATTAGAAAAACATAACCAGATTGCAATACAGTCAAGTGTAATTTGTTTAGAGATGAGTTTCATATAGCAGTCAAAATCAAACATAGGAATAATTTCATAGGGAATGCAGTTTGTCATTAGCGGAGTAAAGAAGTGATGAAGGCAAGCTAATGAAAAACTAAATATTGCCATTTTGTGATTTTATTTGTTCCTTTTGTCATTCCAAATGCTTAAGGGTAATGTATCCCTCTGATAGAACCTATTGACTAGAATCTGTTGGTGCATATGTCTTGATTCTATTTGGTTGTTACTGTAAAGTTGAGCTTGATTCTGCTTGGTTCTTTGTTGTAGATTTGATATTTTGTGGCTAGTGGCTATGCTTTATCTTGTTGGTGTTGAAGAATTGTTGTAATAATATACATTTCATATTTGCTAAATTGTTATATTATTAGATGTTGACTTATTGATTAATTAGATTGTAACATTTTTGATGTATTTTGAATGGTTTTTATTGATTTTTGGGATTTATGAGGTATTTTATATGTAGGCATGTTTTAAGCCTTGGCCTACTTTAAGTCTTTGCCTAAAGCTTGTTAGCTTGTTGATAAGAAAACAGGCCTTTTAACAGGCTTCAGGCCAGGCTTCATACAACCTTGGTACATGCATAAAAAAAAAGCCTATTGCAGGCCACAAGCGAGGATAATCCAAAACAGGCCTGTTTTGGAAGGAGTCTGGCCTGGCTTGTTTCCACTCCTACTTTTTGACGTCCAGTTTTGTTAATAATGAATGTGAGAGCTTTTGCATTATTTTTAAAATTTACATATGTTGAACTAATGTAAGCAAAAACCTGCTTGCAACAAACAATGGACAATAAACATGATCACAAGATATTGGTACCATATAAATCACGCTAGCAAATAACATTCTTAAATACTAAGTCAATCGCAACAGCAAAAGTGTATCTTAGCAACTAACTACTAAAACTATACCTAGAATTGCAATTATAATTCATTAGCTATAAATTAACAAACTTGTAAATATAGGTTCAAAATTCACCAACATGTTTAAGGAGAAATTGAAATGAAATCAATCTTATCAGTAGTGTATGGTTGTTTTGTACTAAAAAGCTGTAAATTTATAAACACTTTTGAGTAACATTTCAATGAAAATAAAAGTAATATTATTTGAAAATAAAAAAGCAATCACCTCTGATAAATTTTTAAGAGATCCACTCTAAATATTTTTGTACATGAAACGAAAAATATAATACCCACATTCTGTATCTAACAATTGTTAAGGGCACTGTGAATTAAAATATAAAATGATAAATAATTAAATGATGAAATAAGGCATCAAAATTACTTGTTAAATGCAAAAAATAATACAAATTACTTACATCCGTTCGAAGCCAAATCATATGGCTAGCATTACCATTTTTACGTTTGCCACCAATCAAATAATATGTCTTAAAAGCCCTATGATTAAATATTGATCACAAATATAAAGACAAATCATTCAAGTCAAAAACTAATTTATTTTCAAACTTACATGTTGAATACGCTTTTCATTTGACTGCTTGGAGTGTGACCCAAAGAATCAAACCACTACATGATATTATCCATGGGGAAGGCAACACACATACTCCATTAGTTACGGCAAGATATAGAAATTAAAACTTTGTTAGATAACAACACAATTCTCAATAAATTGAATATGTGCAAATGGATGAAGTTGAATTATTTCTTTATAATTAGAGCTAGATAACAAGGTAATTTGGTATCTCCAATGGTATTGCACACAAATCTCATCCTCTTGTCTAGTGTGTTGTTAGTCCTTTACATGGCTGAAGAGCATAAAAATCCATACATATTTTGTCTTGTTGGTATCTCCAACGGACGCATGAGGGTACATGAGAGCATTAGCAACAAATCACACAACTGTGACATCCAAATAAAGACAATAAAGCTGCCCATCCTCTACTGGTCAAGGATTAGGGCCTAGTGGTGCCAACGTGGCAGATGTAATAACGGTTTTCCTAAACTAATTACCTCACTCTCAAATCATATTGACAAAATTAAGCAATCTTATAAAAAAAAATATTAGGCTTCAAAAATAAGTTAAATATGATAGGAAAAAATATAATATAACTTCAAAAAATGTATCATGCGTAAAGGAATCGAATTCCCCTTTCAAAATTTACCCTTCATAGAAAATGGTAAATCTAAATATTTTAATATTATGATGGATAATAAAACTTTACTAAGTCACTTCTTACCAAATCATACTATAAAAATTAATCTTATAATAATAGACCTCAACCTTTGAAAATCGAATTCATGTTCCACTTCAAGCCCAACTCTCACGTTTTTCTATGTTTGCTTAGTGCACAAATAAAATAAGCATATAAAGCCCATAGAGACAACCAGTTGAAAGAGACATAATTTCTTATGTTGAGTATGTTTGGTCAACATGCAGTGAAGACCAACCGTACACATTTAAATGATATTTATTGTTCCTTGAATGACTACTTAAGGTTATGATGATATGAAATGCTCCCAACGCTATTTCAACCTCAATATCTACCACTGGCTCTAATGTATTAACACATCATGGATTATCTCATCTCACTATTTTCTTTAATTCTAATTTCCTGTATCCACTAGCAACTCTATTTTATTTTCACAGGGAGACACAGCAAGATATATTTAATGCAATGGGATCTATGCATGCAGCAGTCCTCTTTATTGGCATCACAAACGACATGGCCGTTCAACCTATTCTTTCTGTTGAAAGATTTGTTTCATATAGAGAGAGCAGCAGGGATGTATTTAGCCTTACCCTTTGCATTTTCTCATGTTCATTTTTATCAGAACATACATCTTACTGCAATTTTGATTCAAATGAAAACTGCTGGCTTTAGAAAAGTTGATAAACGTATTAAATGCAGGGTGCTATTGAGTTTCCTTACTAATTTGCGCAGTCTCGTATATACTGATCAATATTCTATTCCATGGCTTCCTTTGAATGGACTGCAGTAAAGTTCATTTGGAACATATTCTTCATGTACTTTACCATGCTGTATTTTGCCTTTTATTGAATGGTGACCACGGCCGTCACACTAAATCATCATGTTGCTACCATTATTGCTGCTCCATTTTATATGTTGTGAAACCTTTTCAGCGGTTTCATGATCCCTCACAAGGTATTGTTTTTGGTTGATTAAGGAATACTATTTAGAATTAATGCTTACATTTTAGTGTTGGTCCTTTGAGTGCTTATATTAAAATAATTGAGTTTAGCTTAGGTGATAGGTTGTGTAGATGGAGATTCAAAGTTGAAACTGATTTTTATTTTGTCAAACCACATTTTTCATGGTTGTTTTCATCACTCAAGAATGATGCAGGCTCTTGGGTTTTTGATGATCCCACCCTATCTCAAATGGCTAGACAATTCTTCATCTCCTTATATGCTAAGGAGGCAAATACATACACCCCATATAGTCATCGAGGTTTGTTTCCTCCTATCCCTGCTAATCTTTGGACTACATTAACTGCTGTTGTGAATACGCAGGAAGTTCAGCGTGCACTTTTTGACATGAAATCCCTTAAAGCCCCGGGTCCCGATGGATTGCATGCTTTATTTTTCCAGCATCAATGGGAAACCATTGGAGAGTCCCTTTGTAATCTAGTCTCAAAAGTGTTCGAGGGAGAGCAACTTGACCCTGAGCTTAACAAAACTTTTATTACTCTAATTCCCAAAGTCCCTTGCCCTCAACGGTTGTCTGAGTTCCGTCCAATAAGTCTCTGTTCAGTTGCTTACAAGGTGCTAACGAAAGTGCTATCCAACCGTCTCAAGCCCATCATGCCATCTCTAGTCCTTCCATATCAGACTAGTTTCATCAAAGGTCGGAACATTACTGACAACATCATAATAGCCCAAGAGGTCATCCATTCTATGCGTATGAAGAGAGGAAAGAAGGGATGGATGGCTATTATGCCTCGTTTGGTATCAAGGAAGTGGAGCCCAAGAATTGGAATTGGAACTGGAACCCATATCTTGTATGTTTGGTGCATTGGAATCCAGCTCTCCATGGATTCCATAGAATCCAAAATGGATGGAAGTGGGTTCCAACCTCATACCTGTGGAAGTGGGTTCCAACCTCATTTCCTTCATCCATTGCCATCTCTACCCTCACTCCTAGCCTCTCTCATCGTCTTCTCCTATCAGCATTAATACGACGACGACGGCATCAGCACCGACGACATCATCTCCGGCATCAGCACCGACGACGATGGCATCTCTCTCATTTCCTTCCTCCACAGCCACGACGACGGCATCAGCACCCAGGCCACGGAGATGCTACCGCCGTCTCTACCCCCGGAACCCACAGCCACGACGACGGCATCAGCACCCAGGCCACGAAGATGTTACCGCCG
>QFDD01003357.1:0-20369 GCA_006871305.1 Vachellia collinsii | reverse complement strand
CGAGAGAGAGTGTGTGCCTAATTTGGTTCATTCTCTTCAACGACTATTCGTTCGATCTCTTCTTCCTCATGCCTTCTGCGATTGGTATCTCATGCGTGGTTTCCTTGCCTTGCGCCAAAAAACCCTCTCTATGGATTCCGCCAAAGCTTTATGATTAAGTTAATTTGCTTCATTTTAATTTTAATGTTACTATACACACACACACGTACTCGTGTGTGTGTGTGTGTGTGTAATGATGGAACTTTTGAGTCTGTAATTTCATTGCCAAGCACATTCTGAAGTCTTTCTGAAGTGATTTTCAAACACAGGTTGGCAATATTGGGAAACCATAAATTACGCTTAATATTCTAAAATATTTTTTCAATATCATTCCGTATTCTAAATTAATTTTTATTACATTTCAGTTTAGCAAGGATGTTACTTAACCCAACAATAGTTGATAACTAATTAATATTTCCTTGGATGCTTATCTATACTCAAGCTCTTTTTTAATTAGTCATTTTTTATATAAGCTCTTTTTGATAACTCGTTAGTCATTTTTATTTGTTGCACTTATACTTGGCTGAAAATTTAATTCACTTTTTTCACGCCTGCCTCCAATTCATGTCTTTCTCACACATGCTCTCTAATCTCATCTCACTCATTCCCTCCGTCACCTCTCCATAAATAAGAATATAAAGGAGAGAGGAATATTTGAGAGAGAAAGCAACAGCTGTCAACATGAGTTAACAAATAGAGGTGTCATTTTTGCTCCATTAACAAAAGTTCATTGGTGCTTTTGCACCTAGATAAAGTTTACGATACCAGATGCTGCACATTTGGAAAAAAATTTACGGGTATTTTTGCTCCTTCAGTCAAAATTTAATGATGTAACTTATAAATATAACTAAATAAAACGTTCTTTTATCTTACCCTATAAATAAGATGAAAATAGTATACTACTTTAAAATATTTATTTATGTGTATCATTATATTATATATTAATTTATAAGTTAAAAAAAATTAATTTGAAGAAATGTTTAGTTTCTTAATCTCTCTAACAAATTAACCGGCTCTTATAAAGGTTACTTATCTTCTATGATAAGAATTTAACTTCGATGACAAAGGATCACTTCTTTATCAACTCATTTGATCAGAGCCTCTCTTTGCACATTGGGAGATGTCATGTAGCATATGACATGTAATATGGGTTCTACGTACGGGAATCTGGCCCATTACATCTTTCTTTGATTAATACTTCTTGCGTACCTTTTCCTTAATTATGATGTTCATGTTTGTATTTTCTGTTTTGTTTTTAGCCCCTACTCATTCAGTCTCTGTTGTGCATGTGTGTATGTCCTTTACTATGTGTAAATATTAATTTTACATTTTAATGAATTTTGATCTTTAATTAAAAAACAACTAGATCAACGCACAGGCTTCGACGATAAAAAAAACCGCATGTTCAATGCAACTTTCAATAGTTCACGACATTTGTATTATGAATATAATTTCCTTTTATACATCTTTTGATACTATCTCTAGTACCTAATATAAAAACTATATATAGTTTTCATAGATTAAAAATTATTAAAGTTAGTTATTTGTAATAAATGAGTTAGTGTTTCTTTAAAGATATTTTCCAACATAATATCAGCCATCACCTAGGATGCAGCAATTTTATTCAAGAAATTAATAAGATAGTAAGATCATGCGATTCAAAAATCATATCTGTATTAACTACACTTACAGCTATTAAGCATAGATTAAAATACTTTGGTCCCAAATATTATTAAGGTGCATTCTAAAAGAAATTATTAATCCATATTATAAGTCACTTAGTCGGTTATTAATAAATTTTTTTCAAATATTACCCCATTAGATTTGAAATTTTACGTAGTATTTCTCTGCACTCTTAAATATGGACAGAGTTGTGTTGGCAAATATTTCATTTTTAGACAAAATTAATAAGTTAACAACTCTATTTAATTCTTGTGAGGTAGTTAAAGGTGACATACTCCTATGATTCTCTTTGTGAGGTAGAGGGAGAAGATTTTTTTTTCTCCTATTTTTAGTGGCATCATTTAAGTTTTTTTATCATTTTACAATTTGCGTTTTCATTTATTATTGTGTAGATTTTGTTTTCATTTGGTATTAACACCCTCCATTTTGACAGTTTATTACACATGCGAATCAATCATTAAGAACCATAGATTTAAAATTTTCATTTTGACCCTTGAGTTATTAATCATTTGTATTTTTAGATTTTTACCCAACTATAAAAAATCATGACTATTTATTAAAAAAAGAAAAAGAAAAGCCATGACTGTTAATTCTTTTGACATCTCTAGGAGCTCTTCATATGTGAAAATAGTATTTTGGAATTAATTTTTACCAATCAATGTAGTCTAATCATTCTCTATCATTGCTTTGATTTTCGGACAACTTCTGCACGTTTTAAATTTTAAAAATTCATAACTCAACATTAGCCACAATATTTTCCTTAATTTTGGGCCAAGAAAAATTTAAAATGATCTCTTTGCAATCTCGACATTAAAATGACGAGAAATACTTACATACCCCGAGAGCGCCACATCATCCATACTCTATCCAATGAAAATGTTCCAAATTTCCTCCATTGTGATCTCATATCCCATAAATCTCTCCTAATTATTTCCCTTTTTTCCACAATAAATATATGTGATAATAGGATATGGAAAAAAGGGAAATAATTAGGAGAGATTTATGGGATATAAGATCATAATGGAGGACACTTGAAACATTTTCATTGGATAGAGTATGGATGATGTTGCACTCCTGGAGTATGTAAGTATTTCTCTAAAATGACGCCACTATCCCTTAAATTGGGCCCAAAATGGGCTCTAACAATTCTTCATCTCACCTAAGAATTTGGGCATTTTCTTGGATTTAATTGGAAATAAATTCCAATATTATTTCTTTGGGAGATTTCTAGTGAATAAAATTACCATAATTCTTCCAAAATTCCTTCCTTCCGGGTGCTAATTCTTCTTGCATTTATTAGCCCGATTTGGCTTCCACATAAGTTTTAGTCAATTTAAAAGAATAATGCCCTTTTAAAGCCTAAAATTAATTTAAACTTAGAACTTCCATTTCTAGTGAAGGAACCATTTTCATAAATTTACATAAATGTCAAAATGGTTTCCCCCCTTTTCCCATGTATTTAAGGCCTCTGCATATTTTTCATAACTAAATTTGGCTAATCACCCTTATTTAGTTAAAATTCAATAATAATTTAAAATTCTTTTCTAAAATACTTTTTTTTCATTTACATCTCTATTAAAAATCTATAGCTTGAGAAATTTGGCTAATCATATTTTTCATTTACTTCTCCTATAACTCCAAGAAATTTTCCTAAAATTGAGTATACTTTTCAAAAGTGCTTTTACATACCCGTAATTCTTATAAATTATGCTTTCGCCACAATCCATGAAGGTATATATGCAAGGCTACCATAAGTTCCGTAACCTTCATTAGGGTAAACTGAATGCTACATAGTCTCTACAATTATTTTATCTTGTTGGGCACTTTTCGGAAGTATTACACAACTAAGCTTGGTAGCTTATATCATCTTAGCCTATTCTTGAATTTTTAAACCCAAAATTCATGATATAACATGGTAAAGTGTATATTATCTTCGATCATTAATATAAGAGTCAATTGATTTTTTTTAGAATATATTAAGGAAGCTAATTAACTGACGTATTTTTCTTTTTCTCTAACATAATGTGTTTAACTTATTAACTGATATATAATCTAATGCTAAAGTATATATTTAGTTCTTTAAGTTTACATCAAATTTTAGTTTAGTCTCTTAAGTTTAAAAGTTTCACTTTTAATCCTTTAGTAATTAACTCAACAAATTTAAATGGTGATTTTGCTATTAAATGCTGATAAAATATGGTAAATTTTTAAATATAAAAATAAGTATATTAAATAATCAATATTTAAGTACATTTTAATGTTATTTAATTGCATAATAGTAAATGAATTAGCATTTTCTATTGGGGGAATTACTATAAAGTCCCATGCAAGAGAATTAATATCATAAAGATCCCATTGACAACTCAAGCAGCAACCATTGACAACTCAAGTTACTCGCATTGACAACTTCTTGGGACCTTTTTGATATTAATTCTCTTGCACGGGATTTTATAGTAATTCCCCCTTTTCTATTAAGTAAAACTAACGATATTATCGTTAAAAGACTAAAAGTACATTTTTTAAACTTAAATGACCAGATTGAAATTTGATTAAACTTAAAGGATTATATGCATACTTTAACCTATAATCTAATGATACATATATGTATTCTAAAATATATGTTGTAATTAAATAATTTATTTAGTTTTTAATATTTCTAAAAAAAGTTAACTTACTTTTATTAAGAATCGGACATAGTATTAAATAAAGGTTACAATTGTAAATTTTAAAGTTATTAAATTTTATGATTATTAAAGTTTAAGATTTTCTTAATTTCGATAAAACATATTATATGTTAGTTAAATAGAAGCAATACAGTATAATATTGACAGGAGGCAGTAGTTATAAGCAGAAAGATAAATAAAACAATCAGAAGTTAGCGAGTGTGGTCGCTCGGCCTTGATACAGAATTTTCTATTGAAGACATCCGCCAAACAATTGAATCATAAACGTTTTTTATGTTTTAAAAATAAAATACACATTTTTGTTTTATAAACGTTTTCTACTGTTTTCATAACAAAATTGTTTATACATATATACAATATTAAAACTTTATTAGATAGTTCCGATTTGGGGAAATTACATACAGGTCCTAAGGAGTAGAACATACTACAAAAAAAAATCCCTCAAAATCAAGAAATTAATGTGGAGTCCTATGAGATTCAAGGTATATTATTTGTAAAAGCAAAAAGTTTAAATTGGCCTCCATTGAAAGCTTGCTCCGGTGAACTCAAAAATCTGTATTGATAACTCAAACACTTTAAATGACAATTTGAACACCACCAATAACAAGTAACAAAGTTCTTATGTGCAAAATGCAAAATATGAAAATTGAAGACCTATAATATGGATGAGTATGAATCTAAACTACCTAAGATGAAAATCTAAAAAGGCTCTTAACCCCAATTAGCAGAAAATAACAAAAGCTAAACATAAAAAATCATCAAAAATTTCTAACTAATCACATTAAAATATGACCACATCAATATTACTTCTCAAAAGATTTTGATTGCACATGATTAAATTTGCATTGACAAATTAATTGACAGTTCTAATGATTTTGGTAACACAATTGACAAAATGTGAGCTACAAAACATTAAATCTATATTAATAACTGAAACACTTTAAATGACAACTTCAGCACTAACAATAACAAGTTTGTAACACGCTCTACTACCTTGTCATTGGTAATGCTCAAGTTGTCATTTGAAATTTGCAGCGATTTGGGCAGTGGTTCATAACTGCTGCTAAGCTCAATGGTGACAATTTGCAGCGGTTTTTGAACCACTGCTAAGGGCACAACATTTTTCTTTTAATTTTTTAAAATATTTCATTTCCCACATTTTTTTCCTTTTAATTTGTAGTAATTGATGAATTTCCAAATTTTTTTCTTCTAATTGTTAATTGCTAAATTTCCAACTTCGTACATTATATAACACATGTAATTTAATTTTATCAATTAATATTATATAATGTTACTAATTAATTACTAGTAAAAATGAAATATTTAAATTTAACTAATAACAATTTTAAAATTAATCAAAATCTAATCAATGTTCAAGTAACTACAATATGTAAAAATAAACTACAAAAGAAAAACAACAATCCAGCTGAGGGGACGGTAGGTCCTCCTGACCCTCTGGACGATTGTTTGTCCTAGGAGGTTGGGGATCAGGTTGAGCTGGTGGTGGCACGAAGACGTTCGGCACAACCATCGGCGGGAGCTGTGGAGGAGCAACACCAAGCTGAATTTGTTGAAATGCAATCTAGAGCATGGAATTGGCAACCTGCCTCCACGTCTCCATCTGCGCTTGGAATTGCGCCTGCATCTGCGCTTGCGTCTGCACATGGGCCTGTACCTAGGCATCTACTCGAGCCTCGACTTGCTCTAGGACCTCCTTTCTAAGCTTAGCGTGCAGAGACTCTCAGTCCACTTCAGAATCGTTGTGCCTCCTGGGTCCTGATGTGGTCGCTTGGGACGCAGCAGCAGAAGATGAAATCCCAACTTCATATCTGCTACTCCCAAAGACTCTACTCCTCATCACCCCAAACCCGAAGCCTGGAAGTCACCCGGGGTGCTGATCACGTCCTTCCATTGCCGTCTTCAGTGAGGTAGTGGGGTCTAAAGCTAACCCCTGTGATTCCCTGAGCTTAGTGTCAGTTCGCTAAATATGCTCCTAAAATAGAAAATTGATATTAAATAAATATTTATACAAAATACTAACAATAATTAACAAACATTTTGCACTTACAATAATCTGCTTAGTCTCCTCGGATAATGGAGTCCCGTCATTGTGCATGTGGGTGGCCACATATATATCCCCGTATGTGGCACTTCGACCCTCCCTCTTTACTTCGTCGTCCTAAATAAACAGAATGAACAATTTAGATAACAACTAAAAAACAAGTAACATAAATTAATTTCATATTTACCATCTCAGTATAAGTGCAGGAGAATGGCTTCGATCCTGCAGTATGGTGGATCATCTAGCGTGAGCGACTTTGTGCAGCTCGCCTGGAGATAGCCATACAGTTCGGTGACCTCCTCCACCGGACAAATCTTGCCCAGCTTTAGGGCTGGACCGGGTCAAGCACGTTTGCTGCCACCTCCTGCGTAGTCCGTGTGCCATCCCGGTTCTTCAAGTGGTACAGGCGATTTAACCTGTTCTTCCACCCCTCTCCCATCTTCGACATGGAATAATCCTTGTGCACATTCCCGCACAGCAAATTTAGACTGCAACAATAACAGATCAAAGTTAATCAGTATTTCACAATAAAACTTAATTTAAAAAAATATATTAAAATTTTACCTTCACTTTATTCTCCCAAACCTAATCTTTATATTCTTTCAGCACCCTTTTCCACATCTCAGCACTGATGTCAAATTGGCCATAGCTCCCTCCTTGCTTAGACAGGTAGCAGTGGTATAGCTGATCGGCCTTCCCAATCGGTTGCCGTTTCAGCTCATTCCATGGCACCACAATCCGGTGGCCAGCATTGAGCTGAGAAACATCACTCAATGCCAGCTTCCTCTTCTGCAACCGCCCTGTTGGATCTACATATTCCATTCCATCATTAATATTATAAAATAAATTAATTCATCAATTTCAATAAAAAAAATATAAATCTAAACTACTCACCCTGAATGTCCACTTCAAAGCCAGTGGACCATGAAGTAAAAGGCCGTGGGAATCCCTCTTCCCTAGCGATATCTTCATCCTCAAAGTTCTCAGCCGCCTCGACTGAGATATCGCCCAGCTCAAAATCCTTGATGCTGAGATATGTGTTAGGATCGGATTTGACCAAGAGGGGGGTGAATTGGTCTAATAAAAATTTTCGCAATCGTTGAATGCTTAAAAACAGAGTATGAAAGAAAATGACACAGAGATTTATCCTGGTTCGGTCCTCTTAACCTACGTCCAGTCCTCAGATCCCTCTGAGCTTTTCTCAATCCACTAATCTCAAATAGATTACAATCAATGAGAAGAAGGACTCTCCCCCTTCCTAACTCAAACTAACGCACAGACACTTATCCTCGTGCCTTAACCAAACTAAGGTTCTACAACCTTGAATCAATCTCTCAAAAGTAATAAATGATCAAGAATATTCTCCTTTATGAGAATTTAATGATAAGCACTGAAGCTCTTAAATGAGAGTATGAAAACAAAGTATGAAAGTGAATCGTAATAAATTCTATTTCTCGTATATGCATTCTCTGTTCTCCGGTGACTTGAATGAATCTCCTTTTATAGGTGAAGAGTATTAAATGTTCGTTAGAAACATTAAAGTTTCCGTTAGACTCATTGTCGTCGTTCACCTTCCCGCATGGAATGCGTCTGCAACGTTCTGACAGTAGGTAGAATGAAGATCTGAGAATTTGTCCGTTGAATCTCTTTTTGTTTAGGCAATATGAACTTCATTCCCTGTTAATAAATAAGTTAAATAAGCATTTATGATGGTTGGTATGATTCAAATAATCGTTGCATGAAAAAGGAAAGATTTTGGAATCAGTTTAAAGTCGCTGACACGCTGCGTAACTGTCAGAATGTGGAACTCGAGTTTTGTCTCTTCAAAACTCGAGTTATGGAAGAATTTTCAAAGAGAAAATCTCATAACTTTTGTTGAAACTCAAGTTTGAATAAGAGTTTTGATAAAACTTGAGTTGTAAAACTCATAACTCGGGTTTCCACGAGTTCCAGTAGGCCAAAATACTTTGCTCTCTTCGACACTCGAGTTTCATCTAGCAAAACTTCAAGTTTTGAGAGTTTTCAAGTCATAACTTTAATTGTAACTCGAGTTCTCTTGAGAGTTTTGTATTTAAGCATTTTTGTCCTTCGAAACTCGAGTTTTCCTTCGTAAAACTTCAAGTTATAAAAGTTTCAAAACGTAACTTTTATATGAAACTCGAGTTGCACTGGAAGTTTTGAGTTTAAAAGAAGTTTGCCTTTCGAAACTCGAGTTTGACGCCACAAAACTCGAGTTCTATGAAAACTTTAAGCGAAACTTCAAGTTTGGAAAGAAGTTTTGAAGTTAAGAAAATTTGTCTCTGCTCGAAACTCGAGCTCTGAAAACCCAAAACTCGAGTTCTGTCAAGGCCTTCACTTAAACTTGAGGTTTGAGAAGAGTTTTCGTTTTCTCTCTATTCGAAACTCGAGTTCTGAGAAACATAACTCGAGTTCTAGCAAAACTTCCACTGAAACCTCGAGTTTTGGAAGGAAGTTTCGTTTTCAAAATCATTTGAGAGCCCGAAACTCGAGTTCTATAAAACGAAACTCGAGTTCTGCCAAAACTTCCAACATAACTTGAGTTTCTCCTGCAAGTTCTGATTTTCCAAAAGACTTCCAATGAACGAAACTCGAGTTTTAAAACATGGAACTCGAGTTTTGAGAAAACTTTCATTCAGACTCGAGTTCCTTTAAAAGTTTTACATTTTTAAAACCTTTTTCAACACTCGAAACTCGAGTTTTGATATAACTCGAATCAAAACTTGAGTTCTCTTGAAAGTTTGATATTTTGAAGACACTTTTAAACACTGTAACTCGAGTTCTCTCAAACATTTCATTAAAACTCGAAAATTTTTAAAACTTTCTAAAAACTAATAATCAAAACACAATTTCAAAAACATATTTGTCATCATCAAAACATTATCTCAACAATATGTATGGTCAGGATTGGCCTCAACATCGCCAGGATCCGGAAACTCCTGTTCATCAACACCACTCTGGTCCTGGATGTCGTCATGAGGGATCATAGGCTCCTTACCGGGTCTGCGTGTAGGATCAGGACTAAACATCTATAATAAAATAAAAAACAAAAATTAAAATGAAGTAAAAAAAATTAAAACATAAAAAATAAAATAAATAAACTAAAAAACAAAATATAAATTAAAAGCTTAATTAAAATAAAATAAAAAACTAAATTAAATAAATATATTAAAATATATTTAAAAAAGAAAAAAATTAAAATATAATATAAAAACAATCAAAAATTATAAATCAAACGAAAATAGACGGATCTTTACCTCTTTAACTTTCTGAAACTCTTTCGATGTGACGTTTTTAGGAAAATGAAACGTTGAATATATAGGTTGAGGAATTAGCAGCAGTTTGTGTATAACCGCTACAAATTAGCAGCGGTTTTGCTGAATCCGCTACTCAAACCATTGCAAAATCCTTACATGTCTTGGAAAACACACAGATTAGTAGCGGTTTTACAAAAACCGCGGCTAAATGGGAGGGAATTTCGTGACCTTTCGATTTTGCATCGGTTTTTTTTGTAGCAGTTAATAGAACCACTACAAATTGATGACCCTTTGTATTTTGCCACCCTTTTTTCCAAATAACCGATGCAAATTTCTGCTACAATTTTGGCGGGTCGTTCACACCAAATTTTGTAGTAGTTCACAACCGCTACTAATTTTGCAAACCTCGTTGACACTTGGTTTTCACGGCAAATTATATTATAACAGCTACAAATCAAGAATTTAGTAGTGGTTTGTAGAACTGCTACAAAATAACCGCTACAAATTACCCTTTCTTTTTTAGTGTGTGTGCCCTATCTCATACATTCTCTACAGTTCCTTTTCATCCAAATGCTTCTTGATTCACTCCTCAGTTGTTGTTGGTGGTGGTGGTGGTCCTATCTCATACATTCTCTACAGTTCCTTTTCATCCAAATGCTTCTTGATTCACTCCTCAGTTGGTGGTGGTGGTGGTGGTGCACAGCTTTATTAGATCGCTTAGCCCCGTTCATCTTTGGCGCAAGAGCGCTCGATCATCAGATGTTGGATATTTTACACGCAAACTTGTTGAAGTGGATCAACACATTGTTGTACGTAGAACGGATTGTGGCACCATTCAAGGGATTTCTGTGAGTCCTCATAATGGGATGATGCCGGAAAGAATTTTGATACAAACATTAATTGGTCGTGTATTAGCAGACGATATATATATATATATATGTTCACAATGCATTGCCATTCGAAATCAAGATATTGGGATTGGACTTGTCAATCGATTTCTAGCCTTTCAAACACAACCAATATCGATTTGAACCCCTTTTACTTGTAGGAGTACATCTTGGATCTACCGATTGTATTATGGCAGGAGTCCGACTCATGGCGACCTGGTGGAACTGGGAAAAGCTGTAGGTATTATTGCAGGCTAATTCGATCTTCGTAGATTTCTCGAGAAATTTTCTTACAAAGTTTTGTTATAGCATCTATAATGGCCTCCGGTTTAGGTGGACAGCCCGGCAAATAGACATGCATAGGAATTCTCTTATCCATGCCTCGAACAGTACTATAAGAATCGGTACTAAACATCCCTCCTGTAATTGTACAAGCTCCCATAGCAATAACATATTTTGGTTCAGGCATTTGCTCATATAATATCACTAAAGAAGGAGCCATCTTCATTGTTACTATGCCTGGTGTTAAAATTAGATTTGCTTGTCTAGAACTAGATCGTGGTACTAGTTCATAACGATCACAGTCGAATCGTGATCCTATTAAGGAAGCAAATTCAATGAAGCAACAATTGGTATCATAGAGAAGTGCCCATAAACTGGATAGTCTTGACCAATTTGAAAGTTCATTTAATGTAGTTGAATCAACTGAATTTTGGGTTGTTCGATCAAGTAAGGGAAACTCAATAGAATTCATAATTGTCTCAATGTTTTTTTTATTGTCTAAATATTCAAGAATTAACACCATTCTAGTGCTCCTTTTTGCCATGCATAAATTAAACCAACAATTAGGATAAGCATGAAAATTAAAGCTTCTATAAATACGGATACCCCCAATACATCGAAACTCATTGCCCACATATAAAGAGAAACTATTTCAACATAAAAAACAACAAAAACTAGGGCAAACATATAATAACGGATTCTAAACTATAACCAAGCATTGCCCATTGGTTCGATTCCCAATTCATAACTAAAAAGTTTTTCTGGCCCTTATTAATCGAGGCTAAAATTCCAGAAATTAGAAATACAAAAATAGGAATAAGACTCGATATTATTAGAAATGCCCAAAAAATATCATATTCGTAAAGCAAAAACATAGATGTACTCCTATGAATGTGGAAAATCTACAAGATGAGCATTAGTAGATTCGAATTGGAATTAATTATCAAGTACTGTTAATAATTTTAAGCGAACTGCTCATTTTCGTTGCTTCCTGTGGTATATATCTCATTTCAAGATAGAAATAGAACCATATATTCATATAATATATATATATATATATATATGTATTTTTGGTATAATGGACAAAGAAAATACAAAAAAAAAATTTCACATTTTCGCCTGTCTTCGGATTCTCTCTAAAGAAAAGTAATTCCAGATTGAAATCCAATCTCTCTCTTTTTTTTATTATTTATTATATTATTAATTAAATATTAATTTAATAAGAAAATTCAAAAAATCAATTTCTCTTCTGATTCATTTTCTTTTCTATTTCAATATTGATTATTTATTGAAATTAATAATAAATAATAAAATTAAAATATTGAAATTCATTATAATAATAAGAAATATTCCATTTGAAATTCAGAAATGAAATTGAAATTTATAAATTAGAAATCCATTTTAAAAATAAGATCACAAAACCCACACATAAAAAATGAGCTATCATTAACATTGGATCTAGTTCTTATATTTCCAAAAACATAAACTTCCTTTCTTTCGAAATTTTAACATTTTCTTTATTCTCAAGGTTTTTATGGAATCACTAGGAATGCATCAAAACAAATATATATAGAAGGCTTGTCTCTTTTACCTTTTCTTTATTCCTCCATCAACTTCTATTTATAATATCATATTTATTTATTGATCTTTAATAGTAATCTTTTATAAACTTTAATAAAAATTTATAATTTATTTTCAAACATTATCTTATCCTTTTCACTCTTAATTTAAATATTAAATTAATTTGAGTAAGTGGAATTTTAAAAATTTGTAAAATGACTAACATTTGACTAATGTTCTTAATTTTATGAAATCATAGTATTTTTTTTAGCATATAAACAAATGTTTGGTTGAGACTTGTGGGTTGGAAAGAATTATTAGAAGGTCATGAGAAAGATATTTAACAATCCAAAAATCTTAATAACAATTGAGGAAACATACAATGATAATTATTGTAAAAAATAGCAAAATGCATATAATCATCGCCTATCATTAGAACTTTTTAATAATTAAACATAGTAATTCCCAAAACATGAAAAACGTTAAAAGTACTTTTATTAATTGAATTGTGATTTAATGGTCAAATAATAACGTTACATGGTTGTTGAGTGATACCATGCGTTAAAACCCTAAACCAATGGCGCATTCGCACTTGTCCAAAAGAGAGACCACAATTCATGGGTTGAAGGTAGTCTTAAATACCACCTAAGAACGTTCCCAACAGGTCACAAGTTATTTGTTTGGATTAACTTTTGAAAAGTGATTATACGCAGTTTAAATTAAGTATATGAGAGGAGTTTTATCTCAACTTATGTGAAAATAATTTTAGAAATGATTCTAAAGAGTTGATAAACAAGCTCTAATGATGGGCCAGATATATGTTTTGTATGAGGTTTATATTTTATATATTATGTGTGAAAAAAGTTATATACAATTATTTTTGTAGTTGACTAGATATGGTATTTGTTATCATTACCATTACAACTTAGTCAAATATAATTTTTTCGGGTGCTAAATAAAAGATTAAAAATTTTACAATAGATTTGGAAATTTATAGTATGTTTTTAATTAGGGTTAAGGTGCATTCAACACCTTGAAACCTCTTCTCTAGAATATTTTGTGGTGCATCCAGCATTTTAAAGTATTTTTATGCCTTAGCGTTGAATGAGTCAAAAAATATTTTAAGATTTTAAAACACACATAAAAATGTTTCAAGATATTGAATGCACAAAAAATTCAGAATACTATATACACCATAAAATACTTTAAAGTGTTGAATACTTAATTTGTATACGACTATATGTGATTGTTGAATTGTATATATGTAATGTTTATTTGTGATGATCATATATATTGGCCCTTTCAATAATATTTCTGTAGGCTTTTTCCTTCTTTAATAATTCATTAAAAAAAAAGCATCAATAAGAAAGTAGAATTTCCACATTTGTTCCAGAAATTAGAGTGATTGAGTATATACAATAACTCTTCTTTTTTGGGCTCTAAAACCACTGAGGCACTCGGCTTTCCGATCACCAATTGGTTAGAACAATGTTTATGGCCATTTTTTTTTTATCATAACCCACGTATTTTTAATATTTTGTTATGAAAAATTTGAATTCATAACTTTAGGTTTAAGAAAATTTCAACAAAAAAAAAATTATACCTCATGTTGTTTAAAATAAGGAAAATCCCATATAAATACATTAAAAAAATGAAAAGGACAAAATAGTAACTAAATTTTACATAATACTAGAATACTCTGTCTATTTCAATTTGGAATTTGAAAATGTTATCAAATGTCCTCACTGCCCCTCACTCAGTAATCTCTTGTATCCTTGCCTTCACTTTCCTCACTTCTCATCGCCGGATTCAATCTCCAATCGGAGCATCTCACTTCTCTCCGCTGACATTTCTCACACTATCAGATTTGGATACCATTTGCTTAAAACTTCACATAAGAAACTCAAGCAACTATGTAAAAAACTAAAAATGCATAATCCTTCAAAATCTAAAGTCATATTTTATGCACCACTATTTAAGGTGGAAATAGGTCAGACTTTTAATGGGAACATATAGTCTAACCTGGTGAAAGATTGATGTGAGACCCAACCTTTTTAATAAAAAGGTAAGGCTTCAGGCCTATTCATGCCTTTTGTTTTAAAGAGTTAACGTACAAACCAGTATGTCTACCCTGTTTAATTGCATGTAATCTTTAAATACATTTAAAACCTATTTAAAGTCTTATGTTTATAAAAATATAGGCTTTGAAGCCCACATAAAATATAGGCTTCAATAAGCTTAAAGTTTATTTATTACCTCCAAGACTTGAAATACAACGCCTTTATTAGCAAAAAAAAATATACAAGGCCTTTTAAAGGCCTACATTATAAGTAGATCTTTAAATAGGCTTAAGGATAGGCTAAACTTTTTAAATGCGCAAGCCTAAATCGAAGAAATAGTATGTATACAGGTTCAAGCTTGGGCTTTAAACCCCATTTACAACTTCGGACCTATTTCCACTCCTACCTCTACAATCTTCTCAACACTAAAGCTTCCAAGAAAACAAGTTGATAAAAGATCACAAAAAACATAAAAAAATACTTCATAATTTCATTTATATTTGAAAGCAAACCTTGTTGTGATGTTTGCTATAACGTAAGCCATCAAGAATTCAGCGGGAAACAACTGCAATGAGCTTCCAGTTACTCAACATTCTTCATTGCATTGCATTAATTTTCCAAATAAGGAAGTAAATAAAAGCAGAAGAGCTTAAGGAAAAGTATCCATAGAATTTATCATGAAATTATTGACGAAATTTTAAGTACCACAGAGTAGAATTACCAATGGAATTTCATACCAAAATCCATGATTAATTTCATTGGAAATTTGAAGTTTTTTTTTTTTGGTCGTGAATACAAGACGGACAATGTTGATGACCATTACTACAGTACGAGAGCCACGAGTGTCGGCAAATCCGTCCCTCCACCTTAAGGAAAATTTATAGTACCTTTTTTTTTTGTGCAGCAGTACAATTTACAGTACTATTCAATATTCATTGACACTAGTAATTTTGTCCCCAAAATTAGTACTCACGTTTTGAAACAACAACCACTTTAAAAAGTTGTCCATAAAAATGGTGACTGCTAAGTTAGGTGGACTTATTGTTTAAAATTGTAAAGAGTGCTTCTAACTAATTTTATTAAATTTATTATGAAATTCAAGTTATCTTTAATATTATCCTGATTGACTACCACCATGCTTTTATATGTAAGTAATTTGTACACGCATTCTAAGAATGCATTAAATTGATAAATTTTTCACATTTTCCATATTAAAATGGTTATCTCTCTCTACATTTACAAATCACTTTCACTCTATCTCTCTTTTTAACTAGAAAATAAAATAAGGGTAAAACTGGAAACAAGTTCATTAATTACTCTACAAGTGAGTTTTATATCTATGATCAAATTTTTCTCCTATAAATTATTTACAAATAGCATCATAATGGTATACCAAACCCAAACATCATATACACTATTTTTTACTCTCCCATTATTCTTATTAAACATGATCATCATGGAAAAAAATATTCAATGCTCTTTAAACATTACACAAGGATGATCTTAGGTCCCCAGATGTATACGAGAGAGGTTATTTAATATAGTGATACCCTCATCCTCTTAGCAATAAAGTACTGGAAGTGAAAGGGGTACCTTGAGGATTTAAATTTAAAAATTTTTATCTCATATTTTACGTCAAATTGGCTCCCTCTTCATCTCTCTCTCCCTCTTTCAACGCCTTCACCTTCCCTCCTCTTCTATCGCACCTATAACCATTAATGATGCCAGGCAATGCCTTAAAAGTCAAAACTAATGATCTGTGATTTCCAGAGAAAAGGACAAGCTGAGGGAAGCTGTGATTTGACTGATTTCTCAGGCACTGCCACCACAAGTGCTAATCCTCCATGTAACTAGAATTCTCCAAACTTCAAATTTTCAATTTTTTTTTTTTTTGGTCTCGACTCAAGCTTGAGGGAATTTGGCTTTTCTTATGCTTTCACTTGTTCTTGTGGCCTTTTCCCTCTATGATCTGCAGCTACTTCATCTTCTTCTTGTGTTTATCCCTCGAGTTCAAGGTATGTTTCCTGATTTTGGATCTGTTCTGTGAGTTGAGTGGAACTGGAATTCTCTTTTAATTTTCCTTTTTTATTCCATTTTAACCAGAAAATTATTGGATGAAGTTGAAATGGTCATTCAAATGGGACATTACAAATTTTAAATGAACCTACAAGAGTAAAGAGTAAAAGAATTAATAAAACATTTAATGGGTTTGTGCAAGTTTTGACAAAGCATATGATAACTTGATTAACAAATGAAAATAAAAAATCTAAGGTTGTCAATAATTTAATTTGGATTGAAATGATAATTGTCTTTTATTTATTTTATTTTGTGAAAATTTATATTTTGAATTAGATAAAAAATTTGAATTTTGAATTAGTTATGATAGATTTTTAGGAGAGAATTTTTAAAATACATTGTACCCCTGTTGAGTTTTGAGATTAAATATTTGTATTTTACAAATTCAAAAATTGTTTTTTGCACTTTCAAAATTAAGAGAGAATTATCTTTAGAGTTCTTCATTGAACTAAAAGATTTATCAAAACTTGATCAACTCTGTGACGTCTTTTAACACTTTAAAAGTTCAAGTGGATCTTTCAATCTTTGTTTAGTTTTCTTATGACAGATATATACATATTGATTGTGGGTTTTTAGAATCTTTTCCACGTAAATTCCCACCATTTGAGGTGTTGATGAATATCCAAAGCAGTAGTGAAGGACGTTGATGGCGGAGGAACAGCAACAGCAGGAAAAATTGGTCCGCTGGTGGCGCTTCTCTCCGACCAATTATTATTATTATTTATATTAACAATATTGTTGTTGCTGCCCTGTCTGGGTTGTATCTGGAAAAATATTTTGGAGACAACAAGCTCGCCTTCTCGTGCTGTCCCAAATGGTACTGTTGGTAAAAGGAAAGCTGTGTGAGAGGGAGCACCCCTCTCACCGGAGAGAGGCACCCCCTCTCACGTCAATTATTCGTTGAATGTTACAGCACCATATTTCTTTCTGTGGTCTTTTCACATAACACCTGTAAACAATAACAAAATTTACTTAAATATTATACTCTAAATTTTTTTAAAATATTATACTTTTTATTAAATTTGCTTACTTAAAGAATGAGGTACATAAATGAGTTTAAAAAATTCCCTTTTTTTTTTAAAAAAAAATTGATATGGAAACGAGTTCCAATATCCTCCCTCCCCACCCCCCAATTCTCAATGCCCCCTCCCCTTACAAAAAAAAAACTGCTTTCTCCCCCAAGCAGCCAAAATAAATAAATAAATAAACCCCTATAAATTATAGATAATAAATCAATCATGTAATGTAACATAAAATTTATCTTTCCATTACAATTTATTTTCCTCAATTGTAATTTATTTAGAGTTTGTATTAAAAGGAAAGTAAATTTGGTGCTTGATATTACACATAAATTGAGGAAGGGAAATTATCTTAATTTCTTTTTAATATAAACTCTAAAAAAATTACAACTGAAAAAGATAAATTGTAGTGGGAAGATAAAATTTATATCATATTAAATAATTGATTAATTATATATAATTTGTAGGTTTTTTTGGAGCAGTTTGGGGTATTTAAAAAAACAAAGAAAACAGTTTTTTTTTTTTTGGGAGGGGGCATTGGAAGATTGGGGGGATATCAGGTGAACAAGTTCCATATCATTTTAAAAAAAAAATAAGGGAGTTTTTAAAACTCCTTTATCATGCGAATGAGTTTAGAAAATTCTACTGAATGAGTTCAGTAGAAAGTGTAGTACTTAGAGAAATTTTTTTATAGTGTAGTATTTGAGTAAATTTTATTACTTTTTATAGGTTGTATGTTAAAAAACCTTCTTTCTCTTCCAAAAATGTCCATCACAAAATGAGCTTAGAGGGCTAAAACGCTGACCATAAAAAGTGTACATTGTAGTAGTAAAAACTAGTAAGTAGTTTATAAAAAGGACCAATAACACCTTTTTAGTTGGTGTTTTATCATAAGGCGAGGAGGAAGTAGCATCACTGTGGTTTATGCTACCTCCGTGTCCACCTGCACTATCTTTAAATGATCAATTAATAAAAAGATTTTGGTGGCAGCTTGTTACTTATTAATAACGGAGGTACAACGTTCCTTTAATTCAACTAATTGTGGTGGGTAAGTACATTGAGTAGTTAGATCTAGATCAAGATCAAGAAAAACGGAGTATATTAAGGATGAATAGTGTTTTTTTTATGCTTGTAAATATATGTAAGGTTAAAAAAATATGAGAAAAAGAAGTTAAATATTTTATTTCAAACAAAGCTAATGAATTAACCACCTCCCTTCCTATGAGGTCATTAGAGGTGATTCGTAATACATCAATCAATAAACTGTTAGTTGAAGTCATAAGTGGTCTCAATCTTGTAAAAAAAAAAATACAAATTTAAATCTTGATAATTCATAATTGTACTTGTTAGAAAAAAGGTGAAAATTTTTACACTCCAAATTTGGTTTGGGAATGTCCTTCATAAACATAAAAAAAGGCCCCATATAATATTTTTCTAAATTCAGGAAGTTAGCAGTACAATTTAGCCTACATTAATAAATAAATAAATAAATTTTATTGCACATTAATGGCAATATGTTGATATCCAAATATATATATATCTATATATATTATACGCCTTTAGAAAGGAATGCCCATAACTCAATTATTGTCGGCATTGCAATGGAATGGTCAGAAATCTTCCAAGTGGCAACATGCTCCTTAGGATTCATCACTCTTTCAAAAGCTTTCATCCATTTTATGAGGTGGGTGTGGGTTATGGTTTTGAGGCCAGCCAAGAATCTCAAAACCTACGGTTCATGGGCTATCGTCACCGGTTCGACCGACGGAATCGGGAAAGCCATTTCCATGGAATTGGCTTCCAAAGGACTCAACATCGTTCTGGTTGGTCGAAATCCTAAAAAGCTCGAAGCCACGTTGCAGGATATAAGAGACAAACATGGCGAACAAGTTGAAGTGAAGCCTGTGGTGATAGACTTTGAGAAAGTTAAAGGAGAAGAAATAATGAAGAAGATGGAGGAAGAAACAGAAGGTTTAGATGTTGGTGTGTTGGTGAATAACGTAGGAATGGCAAGCCCTTATCCCAGGTACTTCCATGAAGATGATTTGGAGTTCATGGAAGCAATTATTAAAGTGAATCTGGAATCAATCACTTGGGTGACGAAGTCTGCGATTGAAAGAATGATCAGAAAGAAAAAAGGAGTCATCGTTAATATTGGTTCTGGTTCTTGCTCTATGATTCCTTCATATCCTCTTTGCGCACTCTACGCTGCTACAAAAGCGTAAGTAGTTTCATTATTAATCTTAATTAAAGTTTTATCATTCATATCCCTTGAATATTGCAGATTTAAATTACTACGTGGTAAGAGTTTTAAATTAATTAAATCCGATGAAAGAAGCAGTTAGAAGAGTTTTTCACTTAGTTCTTAACTATTATTAAAACCTTATCCCAGTATATCACAAGTTTTGGATGCTCCCCAATTGAATATGGATTCAAGATTTAATTTACCTGTTTAGAATAATCTACTTGTCTTTTTTTTCTTCAAAATGAAAAATATATCAAAGTTTAGATTTTAAATAACTTTGTGAATTTTTTACATATTAAAACCAAGGTTCGCCAACCCGGACCGGACCGGCCGGGTCAAGCCGGAAACCGGCGACCCGGCCTCCAGTCCGGTCTGGGTTGGCTTATGACCCCGGGTTAGGTCAACCCGGTGCAACCCGGATTGACCCGGGGTCAACCCGGTCGACCCGCCCGGTTGGGGCGGGTCGATAAGGTTACTTTTTTTTTTTTTTTTTTTTT
>QFDD01003356.1:0-13596 GCA_006871305.1 Vachellia collinsii | reverse complement strand
TTATTTTCACAATTTTTGTTAAAAACATTAATGATATTAATGTTTAACTTAGAAGTAAGTAATTATTTTTATGATGATTAATTACATAATTTTTATTAGAAAAAATTATAAATCTTCAAGAAATTTTTTATTACATTAGATATGAGATTACACATTACGTAAGATTAGAAAGAAGAGCCGACTAAAATGGAGTTTTGTTATAAATTTAATATATCTTAAGTTGATTGATAAGTTTACTAATTAAACAATTAAGACGTACTGGTCTTAAGTCCCTTGGCCGGTTGGACCCGCCATGAGTGTTCTTGGTTTAAAGCACAAGGCATCTCGCAAGCCACAACACAGCATAGCTCACATCGCAGAATCCTAAAGTCAGTTGAGGGTGTCCATCAGTGTGTCCCCTTCAATCGGTACAACCAAAAACGTTAAGGCTGTACGTACGAAAACTAACGGCCTTAGACGGCGCCGTCCTCCATTCCCCTTTCTCTTCTCTTCACTTTCTCTCTTTTCAAAAAGCGAAGTTTCCATCTTTCTTTCCTTGTTCTCTCCCTCAGGCCACAACACTTTCTCTCTTTCTCTCTCTATCTCTTAAAGCATTCTTCTGTCGTAGGATCATCGCCAATTGGAGCTAACCCTTTGCCGCTGATCCAACAATCTCGAGTCTAAATGAGCATACTATTTATCTTCTCATGATCTGTAATTCCTACTCTCCTTTTTCCGTTTTTTTTTTTTTTGGTTTTTTTTCCCTGGGGTAGCTTTTTCTTCATCACTTCAGCTCAAAACCACAAGAAAAGTGAAGTTAAAACAGTCTATAAGTAAAGGAAACGAGGAGATATAGCGTTTAGCCGTTTCTTCTTCCAAACATTAGCCTTGACTTCGACAAGCTTAATGGGTAGTGTGTTATCTTAATTCAGAAGTTTCTGATTTTGGATATGTTTCTTAAACTGAATGTTTCTCTTCTTTTAATATATTTTCAAATTCTTGAACTTTGGTTCTCTGAACTGTAACCAGCTCAATTTTATTAGCTGAAGTTTGTATTTTATGATGGACATAGAGTGAATATCTTGGAACAATGACGAGGGTGTCTCGTGATTTTGGTGACACTATGCAAAAGGAGGCAGTGCCTGTTGTTTCAGCAGATGTCATATTCGCTTCTAATAGGTTTCCCAATTACAAAATTGGAGCTAACAATCAGATCATAGAGACAAAGGATGACCCAAAAGTTCTATCTATGAAGCAAGCTGTTGCACGGGAGACCGCACTGCTATTGGAACAGCAGAAACGTCTCTCAGTTCGCGATCTTGCTAGTAAATTTGAGAGGGGTTTAGCTGCTGCTGCTAAGTTGTCTGAAGAGGTTCCATACTTTCCATTTAATTTCAAATTTTATCAATTTCAATGTAGTTGTTAGGGTTTTCCCCCCGATTATGTATGCCTAATTTTCAATGTTTTGAATTGAAGTTATTAGTTATAATAGTTTGCTAGAGAAATTTACTTTCTCATATTATTTAATCTGGTTATATGCTGGAAAAATGACAGGCTAGACTTAGAGATGCAGCCTCATTGGAAAAACATGTTCTTTTGAACAAGCTTAGAGAGTTGCTTGAATCCCTAAAAGGACGTGTGGCAGGCAGAAACAAGGAGGAAGTAGAGGATGCTATTGCAATGGTTAGTTTCTACAACTTTTTGCACTGCAATAGTCTTTTGTTGTCTTTGTACGCAATGAACACCTGAATATATGCATTTCACTATTGCCACGACTTTTTGTGACTCTAACTTTTATTTTGGAGTTCCTCAATGGTTAGGCTGGCTTCACTTTAAATTTTTCTTGACCCCTTGTTCCAGTTAGCATGAAAAAGTATAGCTTTTAAATCTGGAGTTAATGATTTCTGTTCTCGGTGTGTCAATGAAATTGCCTTGGTGTAGTATGATCGGGAGATGTAACATCAATGCCAATTCCTGCGTAATATTTTTTTGATGGAATGATTTCTTGGTGTTGTTATAATATTCTGCTTTTGTTGTGTCTGAAATAGTTTCATTGACAAATGTCACTCATGATTGAGAAGCTTTAATATCATAATGCCTTCCATTTTTTTCTTTCAAGAAAGATTTTGTGTGTGTGTGTTTGTGTATTTGTATCTGAAGTACTTTCTTTGACAAATGTCAGTAACTCCTCTTTTGTTCTTTCAAGAAAGATTGCGTGCGCATGTGAAGCTTTCTCATTTGATCAGATTCTGAATGTTTGTTCTGGCACCAATTATTTGTACTTAAACTATCTTTTCTGTGTGTGTATGAGACTGCTGATTCAAACTCTTGATTTGACAAGTGATAGTAAAACACTTTCACCATCAAGCCACAAGTTCAATAGGTTACTTAAACTCACTTTTACTAAGTAATTTTGTAGCTCATTACATGTCTTCTTCAGGTTGAAGCTCTAGCAGTTCAATTAAGTCAGAGGGAACGGGAATTAATACAAGAGAAGGCAGAAGTGAAGAAGCTGGCAAGTTTTCTTAAGCAGGTGTGTCAAACTGAATGGAGTAGAAGGAAATATGTATTTATTTTTTTGGGTGAAAATTGAGCAGATGTTTGAAACTAAAACCTCTTGCTAAACCACTCACATCCCTCACCATTAGACCATACCTAGTAGCTTATACATTTTTCCCTTTTTAATTATAACTAGGATTGCCCTTTTTCTATATCCTACATAAGGAATTTCTTTGTCCATGGTTGAAATCTTGAATTTGATTATAGGCTTCTGAAGATGCTAAGAAACTTGTAGATGAGGAAAGAGCTTTTGCTCGTTCTGAAATTGAGAATGCCAGAGCAGCAGTTCAGAGAGTTGAAGAGACTCTTCAGGAACATGAGAGAATGAATCGAGCTATTGGGAAGCAGGTTTGTGCTATTTGCCTGTTTTGTTGAATCCTATTTTCTTGATTAAATATTTTGTACCAATGCTTTTTCTTAATAGTCTAACTGATGCATGAAGATCAAAACCTTAACTCGGTACATGTTTGAATTTGCCAAGTTATACTTAGTTTGGCCTAAGGTGGATATTTGCATTTGGTGGTTTACATGAATTTTGTGGTTTATTCCTTATCTATTTGGAACTTGGAGAAGGAAAGGGTTAACGAATATTCTTAGGAAGTTCTTTTTTGCTCTAATTGCTCCCAAATTCATCCATACTGAATGGGCCCTAGAAGTAGGGGGATGGGAATCACAGAATCATGAAGGGTTAGAAAGGGTTGTGATCATTAGTGTTACATAACTGATGTAACAGAATTAGCCATTCTAGCTGTATGAAGAGGGTATGACTGTATCAGAATCACTCGTAATGAATAGGATGCAAGGCTGATGACGTATCAGAGATTGGCAATACTGCTGTAGCATTGGTGTTCTCTTTTAGATTAATGGGCGCCTTCAACTCTTTTAACATGGTTTCCTATTGGTGGTGTAAAATCCAAAGAGAGATTTGGGGGCTTACACTTCAAAGTTCAAACCGTTTTTACTTGAAAGGGAGTAGAAGGGAAATTCAAATTGTTGAAACCTGAAAGCTTAATATCAGGTTTGAAGAGAGTCTTTTTTGGAATTCTTTTCAAACTTGTTCTAAGAAATCTTTACTCCTTAGACTTACAAATGTAGACATGAATTATGTGATTATCTGATGATTAGATGATGACTTTTTAGGTAATTCTTTTGTACATTCCCTCTATTAAGGATATGTTTCTCTTGGTATTGCTTGATATATTACTTATCAAAATAGTGGCTGTCAGGAAAACCATTTAAGTTGGGAGTACAGAAGACGTATACAAACTATATATTTATCATTTTCTGTTTCTGTTGGAAATTTAGGACCTGGAGCAATTAATGAAGGAGGTTCAAGAGGCTCGAAGAATCAAAATGCTTCATCAGCCAAGCAGGGTATATGTTGATTAGCTGTTCCTATTTTTGTATGAGATGAATATCATTGAGTTATTCCTTAAATTATCTTGTCATAACCTAGTTTTTTTTCCCTAGTAACAATCAATAATTCCCTTCCACACTTATTGGAAGCTTATTTGGGTACGTTACTTGGTGTCTGAAGTCTCTTAATTACTTCTGTTGAAGAAAAAGAGGTCAGGGATTAGAGTTGAGTTTTACAGAAAATAATTTACCTATTGCCTTCATTATCCATGCTTCAGGTTCAAGGAGCTTTCATGTGAGAGGGCATGTTAAGAGGTGTTGAATAAAAAAATAAATCCTATAAAAGGATTCATTGCCTTATCCATGTCCTAGCATCTTAAGCTTTTGGGATAGATATATTGGTTCTTGACACCAACTATGTAACTTAATCTGTATGAGTTATTTAAGGAACTGAATGTATTGATTGTTGCTATGTAAGGTTATGGATATGGAACTTGAGCTTCGGGCATTGAGGGCTCAACTAGCTGAGAAGTCTAGACATTACCTTCGACTTCAAAAAGAGGTACTCCTGCCATCATATGTTATGTTGAAGTGCTTATAAATATGAACAGCATCCTTGACCTCTATAAAATGCTCATGCAATTGATTCATTTTATAAATTATAAAAAGGTTCCATGTTGTTATTGTTGACATGGTGCTTGATTTTTATTCTAGTCATACGTTCAACTATATTCTTCAGTATAAATGCTTTTGAACATTCCAATTTGTTTGCATTCTTTTGAACTGGGTAACTTTCATTTGGTTTTTGTTTGGTTTGTTGAGAAGCCAATCGTTATCTCACAGGAAGAGATTTTAAATGGATTCTATTTTGATCAATTTGGGGATGACATTTTTTGTTACATATTGTAGATTTTGCATTAGTAGTGGGCCATTGTGTTGCCTGAACTATTTATCTTTCAGTAATTTCCTTGGTTTGCTTGATACCTTCTTGTCTAATCGAGCTCAATGGCATCATGTGATCTATGTAGCCAATCCCACTTAGTGGGACAAGGCCATGCTGCTGCTGCTTAATACCTTGTTTATTTAATAACAAATATCATCTATGGTTCTATAACAATATACTGTTTAAGAAAGATAATGTGTAATTGAGCTTCAATCTTGTGATATAATTTTGTCCGAAGTGTTGGTCCTTTTATTAAACTGAAGAATAATTTTCCTCCATTGTGCTTTCCAGCTAGCAAGGGCAAAAGGGGGTGAGGAAAATGTTCCTCATTTATACGAACTTGAAGGGAGTGAAACATTAGGTTCTTATTTGCAAATTCAACTTTGTTCTGATTATGCTCCTGAACTTTCAAAATGTTCAATTCAGTGGTATCGTGTATCATCTGAAGGTGCCAAAAAGGAACTTATTTCAGGTACTGCTTTTAACAAGTTTTTAAGGTATCATAACATTCTGGTGGCATTGTTTTTTATGTTCAGTTTGAGCTAGATTCACCCTCATATTTACATTCACTCCCAAAAGAATGTGAACAGAGTATCATATTTGGTCATCTTATGTTTGTCCTTTTATCGTTATAGCAAATTAAAGCAATCATTAATTAGTTATTAGTATTCTTATTAACATTACATGCTCTCAACAACTGTTCTCTAAAATATAATCTTAAACCTATTGATTTATCGCCATGTCTGTTGGTCTTTAGTGTCCATTTCCTCTGAAACTTGTTCAAACTAAGTCTAACAAAAACCCCTTTTTTCTTTATTTTGCTTCTATTTTAGATCAATGTTTATATTGACTGCCTGTGTATATACAGCCAATATTATTCTAAATAATAGCATGACTTTCTTTAAGGGCTATATACATATTGAATCAACTTAATCTTAGCTATTTCTTATTTTGTTAGTTTTTTATTGTTCCAATTCTGAGATTGCATGGTGTTAGTACTGTGTATCGTAATACAACTCTCTTTCTCAGGAGCTACCAAGTCAGTGTATGCCCCTGAACCTTTTGACGTTGGACGTAAATTGGAAGTTGATATTATTTCAGAAGGCCAGCACATCATCTTGTCAACAGCTAATCTAATAGATCCAGGTTTGGTTCTAAATCTGAATCTCCACCAAGAATTTTGATCTGGTATTCAACAATAGGCATGGTTTCTATCTGTTTTTGTTTTGCACAATTTTGAGAGATGTACATGTTTGATTATTCAATAAAGATGAAGTTAAAACATCAGTATAATATTCTTGTGCAGCTGCCGGTTTGGGAAACTATGTAGAGGCACTTGTGCGAAAGCATGACACTGAATTCAATGTATGTCACTTTGACCGCTAACCTTCCTGTAATTAGCTAATTCTATATGAACTTTTGGTAGAAGATGTTGCTGAGGTATTGGTCCTGAATTATTTATTACTTGTACTTATGATTTGTTATTGTTATGCATATTATGTACTTCTACATGGACTAGTGTTGTAAAAACTACTCTTGCACCCTTGCTTAAAAGCTTTAAGCTTTCATGACTGTGAAATTTGATTGGCCAATTAATCTAGAGTTTGAGAATTTCACCATGCATTAGCTTTTAGATCAAGCGGTTTCGGAATACAGCCTCATTGATTAATAGGATATTGTTTGCCCTAATCTCATGGTTGAAATTGCAATATCAAGTTTTTTTTTTTTTGCCTTAGTAAAATGTATTCATGTGTTTTCCCTCTCTGTAATTGGATATAACAGTTTAAGCTAAAAGTTATAAATGATTGGAATTATGACAATAATACTAGAATTGTAACAACACTTTGTGCAATGCAGGTGGTTGTAAGTCAAATGAATGGTTCACATCATTCGACCGAATCTATTCATGTACTTCATGTCGGAAAGATGAGGATGAAACTCTGTAAAGGAAAGTCAACAATTGCCAAAGAATACTATTCATCTTCAATGCAGGTAGTTCAAGTTTTGCATGGCATCCTAGTTATAGGATAAAGACCTGTCGGTTGGGGCTGGCCCAACCAAATTCAGACTTGGCTTATTTTGAGTAGATTTTTGGCAATTAGTTGATGTAGTCTGTCTAGATTTATTCTTTTTGCTGAACATAAAGAATTAATTTTTATAAAGTTAGACTGTTTAAATTGATTTAATGGTTAGAATTAATTTTCCTTGTGTGGCTCAACCTAGCCTAGAGAGACCGGCTGGTCAAACCCTTTTTGACACTGAATAAACAATCTTCATGGTTTGTAGGAACCTGAACTCACATCAGAGTTGACATTTTTTGTATCTTTTAAATCAATTCCATTGTGTCCCTTAAAAACTTGAATATGACCAACTTTTTAAACAATCTTCATGGCTTTGTTCTTTGTTCTTTAATAATAGCTCTGTGGAGTTCGAGGAGGTGGAAATGCTGCAACTCAGGCGTTATTTTGGCAAGCAAAGCCAGGGCAATCATTCGTGTTAGCATTCGAATCAGAGCGAGAAAGGAATGCAGCTATCATGCTTGCAAGGAGGTTTGCATTTGACTGTAATGTAAGTGGTTCTGACCTTTCTAAACTGGTTCTTACGTTGAAACTAAAAAATTATTAGAACTTGACCATTCATCAACGGGTGAATTGCCATTTAAAGTCTGTTACACTTGTATATTTGAACAATTTTATAGTATTCTGAGAATTAAGATGACCATGACTTAAGAAGATTGAAATTGATGAAGGTAAAGAAATGACAAGTAAAGGGCTAATGGAGGTTTGGGTTCTACAAAGGACTAGTGGAGGTTTGCAAATCCTTATAGTTTCACTTGATTTTTAATCAGGTTTAAATCAGATCTTGTAGTTTCAAGTGATCGATAATAAGGAGAGAAAAAAAATTACAAATCAGGTGAAATTACAAGGACCTCATATGAAGAAAAAAGAAATACAAAGATTTGATTAAAAATAAAGTGAAACTGCAAGAATCTTATGAGGAAAGGGGGAAAATGACAGGGACTTAATTAAAAATCATGTGAAACTATAAGGATTTGCATGTTAATTTTCCTGAGAATCTAATATCCCAAAAAGTGCATATTTTTACAGTACTGTTTCTTTTGATTGCCATTGCTGAGTTTTGAATGCATAAAAATGTAGATCATGCTTGCTGGACCAGATGACAGAGCTTCATTAGGGACATGAAATGAAGGGCCTTCCTCAAATCTGTCTCTAAATAGTAAGTTTGTGAAAATGTAATTATTTTGAGTTTCTTGTTTCTTGTATTATGAGTGTGAAGATGTAAGACTGTGAGAGCAGAACATGGCTTGTTATCGTTTTTTTTGTAGTGTGGATTCATATGTTTTGAATCCCTTCATATATTTTCTTTTTGTTTTTGTTTTTGGGGTTAATTTTACTACAACAACACCGAGGCATTTTTTTTGGTTTGCCTTTGTTAGTGATGGTTGAGAAAATTGCAGAGCTGCTTATACTGTAGGATTGGTGGCAACTAAATCCTGCGTTTGCAATGCTAATTGATTGCTTTTTGATTTACTGATTGATTATTTCTCATAATCATTCCCCATTAGGGGATTTCATAATAAAATTCTCCTTCCAGTGATATAAGAATGTTTTGATATTATGATAATAATTTAATATTCCTTCAATCCTAAATGTAAAATCTTTTTTCTAATGTAAACTACACTACAAAAAGGGTATTACATTTGGGATATGAGGAGCATAATATATTTTGAAAAACTACCATAATAAAGGATGGGAATCAATTATTGTTGTTGACTGTATTATTCTGATCTTTTTTGGTGCACTGTTAGCAGATTACTTTTAATAAATTAAAATATATCATATTATATTTAAATATAATATATAAAGAAAATGGGTTAAAACTTAAAAGTTCCTATTTGAAAATTTTATTGGTAAGAAGAATATGAATTTAAATACCGATATTTTCTGTATAAAAAAATATATTAGGTTCTTTAAATAAATAAAATTTTTAAACAAAGATTTTTTTACCTATGTATTCAAATATTAAATGTATACTAACTTATTATTCATTATTTCTTTATACAAACACATGCATGATATTTTACATAAACACCTTTGTTAAACATACATACATACTCTGAAAAACTTCTTAAAATATTTCATAAATTTTTATCAAGTTTGCGGGACTTTTAATGAGAATTTGAAGAAATTTTGAATTTTGTGATTCTCAAGCCATTTTTCATAATTATGAGTATTAGCCTTTTAACATTAATTACCCCCTTTAATATGAATTATGAGCTAACTGAAGGATTTATTTTGATCTTAAATGTGAAATTTAAATCCACGGTATGTGCTTTTTCTCCTCATCTCATCCCCACCTTTAAATTAAAAATGGAATGATTAAGATTTAATGTTTGATAAAATTATATTACAATATTACATAACAATTTAAAAAAAATAGTTAAAGTCTGATCTAGACAATTCACCCCGGAAAATAACCTGAAAATATAAAAGAATTGTAATTTCATACAAATACTAAATTTCAACCATTTATTATTCAATTCAATGGTGGGGAATGCTGCCTTGCTCTATTTAAAGAAAAAAAAAGAAAAAGGGCAGGGTCGTCAAACTAAAGTTCAACGAGGGCAAAAGGGGGAAGGGTCAAATCTGTGTGCGTGCGGATGGCACCGGGCTTGGTTTGGTATGAACGGAACGGAACGGAGCATCTTGACAAACCGTATTATTTATTTATTTTTGGTTAAATTGGAGCTCACTCAATTTTTACATAAGAATAAATAATGATTTTAAATTATATTTAACGTTCTTATCATTTTTTATTTTGATTTTAAATATTTATAATAAGTAGGAACATGTTTTCCAACCTTCTGATCAGTAATTTAATTTAACCAACCTTTTTAATGTTTATATAGTAGCTATTTACCCCTATTTCAATGCCTAGGGAGTAATAAATACGTTTCAAAGAGACTCAATTTTAATGGAGGGAGGTTTAGGCTTGCATCCGACAAAGGATGCCCACATTTGTCAAAAAAAAACAAGATTAAGGGAGGTTTGTGAACTATCCTATAATTTAGTTTCTCATGCGTGTTGTACTCTTGTTTGTTTTATGTTTTTTTTTGGGTCTTTTTATGCTATATTATTATTAACTCTCTCTCACTCTATATATGTGTATGTGTGTGTGAATATATATATATATATGTTTGCTTACATGATTTTATTTATAAATCATCTTCAACATTGTTTATCAAAATTAAGAAAAATTTTAAATCTCATTAACTATAACTTTTAAACTTTATCTATGTTTAATATGTATTATATATTATATTATATTCAATTTTACCTATAATAAATAAAAAATAAAATTGTATAATCCTTAATATAAAAGTCAACTGATTTTTTTTAAAAGATTAAAAAGATTAAATTAATTGTTTAATTATAATATATATTTTGAAATATTTATATGTATAGTTATATTATATATCAATCCATTAAGACAATTTTATTTAAATAAAAATAATAAATATATTAATTAATTTACTTCTAAATTAAATGATATTAGATGCGCACACAACCATTTTATTGGAAAAAAGAAAAAATGGGAGGTTTAAGAGGATTCAAAGGTGGTTTTGGAAGTTGATTACAAAGCATACATGCACACAGGCAAAAGTCCGAGAGGTTGGAGTGGGGAGGGTAGTTGGTGACGACAAAACCACTTCACCCTCACCAACCCCGCTGCCGCACTTCACCAACCTGCATCTCCTACTCCTTTTAAAACCCTTATCAAGCTTCCGCCTTTGCTCGGTAAAACATAAATTCTCACTTTCTCTCTTCTTGAGATGGGCGGCGACCGCAAGTCCTACACCTTAGTTGAGGTCTCTCAGCACAACCACCGCAAGGATTGCTGGCTTGTCATCGGCGGCAAGGTATTGTGTGTGGGATTTCATTTTACTTTGAGGCTCTTGGGAAATCTGGAGTAACAGTCACTGGGAATCAAGTCATGTAATGACTCTGTTGGATCCATTGAGATTCTTGTCGAATCGGTTGAATCTAGCCTTGAATGCAGCTTTTCTTCTTTGTTCTTTTCGATTACATGGATTTTTGGTTGATTTGCTCCTCTTTAATGCTTTGATTAACTCATATTGTATTATGTCCATGAGCCAAGAGAGCACTGCATTTTTAAGCGCTATATATTATGCCTATGTTGTTGTTTGTGTTAATATCAATGCTGCTTAACTTGTACATAGTCTTAAAATCCATAGTTACCCACTAACTTACATGATGTGGCTTTTGGGTGATTGCTTCTGCTGCTTGTTATGGCGTAATTGGAGTTAGTGGTACTGAAAAGCGGGGTATGGTTAGAAGGACAGGTGGGAAATGAAACATGACTGATTTGTCTGATAGGAATGAAAATGTATGGAGTGGAGGGAACGGCCAAAAATTGACTTTGCATCTGAAGGTGTATGCTTTGACAGATAGACTACTTGTCATTTATTCTCCAACTACTCTTTCCTTCGTTTTGCATAACATACCACTAAGGTCCTGTCAAAAGTCTTGTTCGGTACATGAGTCTGGTGTTTGATTTCACGTATAATACTCACTTTTGTGCTTTATGAGACAAAACTGCACTCGTATATTTACCTCATAGAGTGCAGACCAATTCTACACCATGAATTCAAAGGGGCGCTTAAGAAGATGTGTCTTTCGGGTGGTTCTCTTGGTAACTTTTGCATCGATGCATTATTGTACTTGTAGTTTTAGTCCACAAGAGGTTCTTTAATTAATGGCATGGTAGGTCTCTTATGCGCCTGTTGTTTTTCCATTTTTCTTTTGTGCTGACTTGTCAAAACAGGTCCTGTCAAAAGTCTTGTTTTGGCTCCCAAAAAAAAAAAAAATCCAATGTTTTTAAGTAACCTCCTTTTCTATTCCTGGCAGATACAGAAGATTGTTTGGTAGATAAGTCTAAAACACATCCTGTTCTGCATAATGGCAAAAAGAATATTATTGCTGCATAATATGTACTTATATAATATTGTTTATTTGCTTGTTTTGATTGATCTATCTATCATACCTAACATCAGGTTAATTTTATTGTTCTAATTTCTCTTTCAAAGCTAACCAATTGATACACAATGTCCATGATAGCCATGATTTTACTTAAAATTTAAGTTATTACTCTCTTTTAATTCATGTCTTTAGGAGTAATCTCACCTTTAATGGTTAAGTATATTAAACATGCTGTTGCACTATATTATGTAACTGATTATCTTCAAGGCTTGAGGTGTTAGAAGGATTGAAAAGCTGGTTACAATATCTTGGAGGGAAGTTTTAGATCTTCAGTTGATTTTTATTGCCTTCTTTGCTGGTTTGCAGCTCTGGAAATAAGAAAAACATCAAGTCACTCTACTTAAAGTGTTCCTACTCAACATCTCTTGAGCCACACATGCTGTTAACTATACTCTTTGCATGCATTTTAGTTGTCCAATGTTGACGTCTCAGGTCACAATATGTACAATTCCTGAGGTTAAGCATGCCTCATTCTCATATATGTTACATCATAATCACATCTACTGAGTTTACACTTGGGAGTTGGGGGAAAAAACCTTTATGCCATTTAGAAGGCTTGATAAGCTTTTGATTAAACTAGAAACCAAGCCTAGACAACCTTTAAAAGTTGTAACTGGTAGGCCTTCAGTGTATTAGTCAAGTTGTGATTAACGACACCTTTTCATCAAACATCTTTGATTACCTTGACATAATTCCTTGGAACAGGTTTATGATGTAACCAAATTCTTGGAGGACCATCCAGGTGGGGATGAGGTCTTGCTGTCAGCCACAGGTACATACATGTCAACGACCAAGCATTGTTTCTGAATGCAACTAATCATGTGTTCTTGGTTTCACCGGAGTAACGTATCTTGAATGTCACTTATCTGCAGGAAAAGATGCAACTGATGATTTTGAGGACATTGGTCACAGTACCACCGCTAAAGCAATGTTGGATGAGTTCTACGTCGGAGACATCGATTCAGCAAGCATCCCGACCAAGTATAAGTACAAACCTCCGAAACAGCCTCACTATAATCAGGACAAGACAACAGAGTTCGTTATCAGGATCCTTCAGTTTCTAGTTCCCCTGGTCATCTTGGGTGTGGCGGTCGGTGTTCGTTTCTACACCAAATCGACATAACCATTGGAACTACAAAAATGATTGACAGGAATTATGAAAATATGTTATTGTTGAAAGAATCCTGCTTGATTTGTACTTTGGAAATTGAACTGCAATTGTTAGGGACGCTAGGATGTGCGCCTTCTCTGTCCCAAGTAACATGTTAATTTTCGCACTGTCAGTGTACTTCAGCATTTATATCTCTCCCTCTTCCTCATCAGTAATGCTGGAATTGTCTTTTGGAGCTTAAACTTTGGTACCTTCATATTTGTTGTTTTGAAAGCTGATGAGGTTTTCATTCTATGGGTTGAACTGGTGACTTTGATTAGAAGCTGAGGAAGAAATTTTTACCAGGGCTGATTTTGGATGTGTGGATAATTAATTGCCTATCAATTTATGTGGAAGAAAATTAGGTGTTAAAAACCCCAGCTATTGAACTAGCAAAATACTGATTCGCAGTTCAATAGTTAGATGGTTAAGTTGTTTTTGTTGGCAAAAAAGGGGTTAAGAGCATGTTTAGGAATAGCTTATGAAAGCGTTTTCACGCAAGTTGAGATAAACTCTTCTTGCATACT